>CM075968.1:26728791-26771291 GCA_038048745.1 Coluber constrictor foxii
AAAAAAAAGTCAGTGGAGAGCCCGAAGTTCATGGCAACTTGAAAGCTTTGCAAGTGACACCGTGTTAGTAACGTAATAACTGCAGTGGTCCGCTGAACAAATGTTGCACGAACGGTCGTAAAAAAATGGGACAGAACTTCAGAAATGTCTCGTTTAGCAACAGAAATGTTTGTGCTCTAGCCTCAGGTCTGTCAGAGTCTGGCCAGGGTGCGTCAAAGAGAATTTACACTCCCTCCTGGCTGATAATTTGTGAAAACATCCTCAGATTAGACAGAGGCAGCAGGGAAGAGTTTGGTGTGAGACCAATTTTTAAAATAATTTTTGTTAAGAGAATATAGTCAGTACTAAAAGCAAGCATGCAAGATTGGAAGGGAGGGAGGGAGAGAGGAAATGGAGATGAGAGGAAAGGAAGGAAGGAAGGAGGTGGGATGAGAGGAAAGAAGGAAGGAAGGGAAAGGAGGGAAGGAGATCGGAAAGAGGAGGAAGGAGATGGGGCTGAGGGAGGGAAGGAGGGAGGGAAGGAGATCGGAAAGAGGAAGGAAGTGTTGTAGTCCGCCAGGAGCCTGCAGAGCTGGCAGTGGAATCGGACAGCGATGAGGCTGAGGAAGAACAGGGGCAGTCCTGGAGGCTGGGGAAGGCCCAGATGAAGGCACTGCGTTGGAGGCAGAGATGGGGCCGTGGCCATCGGGTGAGTGATGCGCGGACTTCAGAGCCTCCAGAGGCTGACAGTAGAGAGGCAGAGGAACAGGAGGAGCCTGTTCCTAATGCATGTATGAGAAGAGCTGCCAGAAGGCAGGAGCACCTAAAGCAAAGAGGACGACTCGGGAGTAGGGCCAAGAGATGATTGGCCCCTCCCATAAGGCTTAAAAGACCAGCAACGGCTCTTGGGCTCTTTGCTGGAAAACAAGCGTTGAGAGAATTGCTTCTTGTTTGGCTGTAGTTATTTCTTCTGTTCCCAAGAAAAGCCTTTGGCAGTTTGCCTAATTATCCCAAGGTCAGAGATAAACTGAAGACTGGTGTTTTGAGAACTTGGCTTTCCTTTAATTTGGAATACGCTGAGAATGAGTTAATTCTCAGCTGTTTTAATAAAATCTTGTTTCTTTTTTGGAACTGTTTTGCATTTAATATTAACTACGTGGGCCGGGGTCACAACAGGAAGGAGATGGAGATGAGGAAGGAAGTAAGGAAGGAAAGGAGGGAGGGAGATCAGAAAGAGGAAGGAAGGAGATGGGGATGAAGAAGGAAGGGAAGGAGGGAGGGAGATTGGAATGAGAGGGAAGGAAGAAAAGAAGGAGGGAGGGAGATTAGAAAGGAAGGAAGGAGATGGGGATGAGGAAGGAAGGAAGGAAGGAAAGGGAGAGAGGGAAAGAGATCAGAAAGAGGAAGGAAGGAGATGGGGATGAGGAAGGAAGGAAGGAAGGAAAGGAGGGAGGGAGATCAGAAAGAGGAAGGGAGGAAGGGAGGGAGATTGCAACGAGAGGAAGGAAGGAAGGAAACTGGAATGAGAGGAAGGAAGAAAGAAAGGAACAACTTAGTGACAGAAATTGTGGTCGTAAGTCAAGGATCACGAGTGTGCATTTTTGTGTGTCTGGAAATAAGGTTGCAGTCTGAGGGACACAGACACGAAGGGGCAGGCAGCGCCTCCTTCATGCTAAGCAGGGTTGGGTGGGGTGGATTTCCCAAGCAGGGGATGGAGAGAGGCTGTTTTGAGTCCTTTAGTTGTCTTGCTTTTCGAGGGAGGGACCAGCGGTGCCAAACCTGGATCCTCCCCAATTCCCCGCATGCCATGGCTGTGTCCAGCCTCATACATTTCCCTGCAAAGGAGGCTGACCTACCTGCAGACGAAAGGTGAAACCTCCAGCTGGGGAAATCACACCTGCCTTCCGGCTGTGCAGCGACTGGCTGAGCATCTGTTGAGGGGTCTTAAAAGTCTGGTTCGCTTTTAGTGCAACTTGTGGGAGGAAGAAATTTGCTGCTTTTGCACAGGGAGAGTTTGGAGCGTTTGGGCACTTCTGCCTCCTGCCGTTGGGTGGGGGGGGGGGCTTTGTTGTGGGGAGGGGGGTCTCGGTGCTCTCTGAGCTTGGCGCTTTTCTTGCAGGTGCTTCATTGCCCAAATAAGGTCAGGTCATGGGTTGCTCAGCAGCAGCAGCAGCACCAGCACCAATGATAATTGGGTCATGAAACATCTGCAAGAGCTCTGAGCCAAGCTCAGAGAGCAGCAAGGACCCCACGCTAATACTCCTCCTCTTCCTCCTCCTCTCAATCTCCACTCCCTTCTAGCACTGATGATGTTAGATAGTGGGGTCATGAAACGTCTCCAAGAAAGCTGTCAACTTTAGAGAGCACCAAAACCCACCAACACCACCTCCTCCTCTTCCTTTCTGCAAATTCCTTCTAGCACTGATGGCATTCCCTCGTTGGGTCTGCAAGAAAGCCCCAAGCTCAGAGAGCACCAAGGACTCCACAATTCTCCTTCTTCCCACCTTCCTCCTCCTCCTCTTCTCTGCAACCCCCCCCCTCCTTTCTAACACTGATGATGTTCCCTAGTTGGGTTGTGAAACGTCTGGAAGGAAAGTATCAAGCTCAGAGAGCAGCAGGATCCCCCACAGTCCTCTTCCTTCTCTTCTCCCCCCTCTTTCTCCTCCTTCTTCTCCTCCTCCTCCCTCCTCCTCCTCCTCTTCTTCATCTCCTCCTCCCTCTTCTCCTCTCCTCCTCCTCCTCCCCTCCTCTTCATCTCCTCCTCCTCCCTCCTCTCCTCCTCCTCCTCCTCCCCCTCCCCCTCCTCTTCTTCTTCATCTCCTCCTCCCTCCCTCCTCCTCCTCTCCTCCCCCTCCCCCTCCCCCTCTTCTTCTTCATCTCCTCCTCCTCCTCCCTCCTCCTCCTCTTCTTCTTCATCTCCTCCTCCCTCCTCTCCTCATCCTCCTCCTCCCCCGCCTCCTCCTCTCCTCCTCCTCCCTCCCCTCCTCTTCATCTCCTCCTCCTCCCTCCTCCTCCTCCCACTCCTCCTCCTCTTCTTCTTCATCTCCTCCTCCTCCTCTCCTTCTCCTCCCCTCCTCCTCTTCTTCTTCATCTGCTCCTCCCTCCTCTTCTTCTTCATCTCCTCCTCCCTCTCCTCCTCCTCCTCCTCCCCCTCCTCCTCCTCTTCTTCTTCATCTCCTCCTCCTCTCTCCTTCTCCTCTTCTCCTCCTCCTCCCTCCTCCTCCTCTTCTTCTTCTTCATCTCCTCCCTCCTCTTCTTCTTCCTCCTCCTCCTCTCCACAAAACTCCTCCCTTCTAACACTGATGATATTATGTAGTTGGGTCAGACCACCAAGCTCAGAGAACACCAAGGACCCCCATCCTCCTCCTCCTCCTTGCAAAACCCCCCTCCCTTCTAGCACCGATGATATTCCCTAGTTGGTTCACAAAATGTTTACAGGAAAACAACCTCAGAGAGCACTAAGGATCCTTCATTTCAACCCTGAGCTACGAATACTCTCCTTTACTGGCGGGAAAGCTTTGCCTAAGACCTCTGGGGGGAAAATCCTTCCTTTCCAGCCCCTTCTAGCTAGGTGGGACATTATTATTATTATTGTTTAGACTTCTATACCGCTTC
This sequence comes from Coluber constrictor foxii, assembly GCA_038048745.1. NCBI lineage: Eukaryota > Metazoa > Chordata > Lepidosauria > Squamata > Colubridae > Coluber > Coluber constrictor. Next base: position 26,732,386 of record CM075968.1, read on the forward strand.
ATAGTGCTTTCAGCCCTCTCTAAGTGGTTTACAAAGTTAGCATATTCCCATATTACCATATTGCATTAGCATTAGCATATTGTCCCCTAACAATCTGGGTCCTCATTTTACCCACCTCGGAAGGATGGAAGGCTGAGTCAACCTTGAGCCGGTGAGATTTGATCTGCTGACCTGCTGAACTAGCAGTCAGCTGAAGTAGCTGCAGTACGGCACTCTAACCACTGCGCCACCTCGACTCATACCATCCTGGTCTGTTGTGTCTATGTAAGCTAGATGCCCTCTGAATGCCTCCGAGGTGGCTCCCTGCACCTCTGGCAGGCTGGCCAGAAGATTTGCCCTTCTTGAGTTTCCTCTTCCTCCTCACTCGTTTTATGTGCGCGTGTCAAAACTGCAACCTGCAGAAGACACAATCCGGTAATGCAAGAGCCGGCCACTGGGTGGTTGTCTGGTTGTGTAAATGTTCCCCAGGTAAAGCTCCTCCTTTAGAGCTCGGCCTTGTGGTGTTGAGGGGGCGGATCGTCCCCTTCACGATGGGGGCCAAGCATTCATTCTTTTGCAGACTCTTTTTCCCTGCAAACTGAGGTTAGTATTGTTGAGTGAGTATAATGTGTTTTTCCTTCTGGCTGCTATTAAATTACTGTACAGTCTTTATGCATCCAGATGCAGCTGGGGACTGGGGGTGGGGGAGGATGACACACAAAATCCCCGGGGTTTTCTTCCACTTGGGGTGGGTGGGTTTAAACCAGGGGTGAAATGTAAAATGATTTACTACCGGTTCTGTGGGCATGGCTTGGTGGTGGTGGGGTAATGTGATTGGGTGGGCGTGGCCAACTTTTTTTTAAAAAAACTTTTCAAAGCATTTTTCTAATGCTTTGAAAAGCCTCTGGCGATCAGGCAACTCAGCTGGGGTCGTCAGAAGCTTTTCAAAGGATTTTTTTTTAACCACCTCTTCGTCCAAGAGGTTGCAGGATAAAAATGCTTTGAAAAGCCTCTGAAGATCCCAGCTGAGCTGCGCGATCATCAGAGGCTTTTTTTTTTAACTTTTAAAAGCATTTTTTTTGTCGGAAGAGGTTGTAGAAAAAATGCTTTTAAAAATTAAAAAAAAAAGCCTCTGATGATCCTGCGGGCTCAGCTGGGCATGGGGTTGGGGACAGGGATTTTTGCTACCAGTTCTCCGAACCACCCACTGCCATCGCTACCGGATCGGGCGATCCAGTCCGAACCAGGGAGCATTTCAGCCCTGTGTTAAACCCTCCTGTTGTTATTGTTGTTGTTTTCCCCTAGAAATTTGTGGAATTGTGGAAAGCCGGCTGGTGTCTTTAGAATAGAATCGAATAACAAGCGTTGGAAGGGACCTTGGAGGTCTTCTAGTCCAACCCCCTGCTTAGGCAGGAAACCCTACACCGCTTTGAGCCAGTCCGTTTTGTTTCACAGCCCAACCCACTTCACAGGGTTGTTGTTCCAGGGAAAAATAGGAAGAGGGAAGCCATGTTGGTTATGTTTGTCGCCTTGACTTATTTGTAAAAATAAAGGCAGGGCACAAAACAAAAAAATCAAAGGGATTGGAAGGAGGTATGTCGTGATAATAGGGAGTCCTCGACTTACGACCACAGTTGAGCCCCAGATTTCTGTCGCTAAACGAGACAACCTTTCCTGCCACCGTTGTTAAGTGAACCATTGCAGTCAATTGACAAAGGTCCTTCAGAGAATCTGGGCCTCCCCAGATTCATAAGGTTGCAAAAGGGGGAATTGCATGAACCCCGGGATGCTTTAGCTGTCAGAAGTACATGCAAGTTGCCAAGCATCTTTTAAATTTATCACTTGATTAAACAGGGACCCTGCAACGGTCACCAGTGCGAAAAAACAAGTCCTAAGTCGTTTTTTTCAGTGCCGTCGTAACTTCGAACGGTGACTAAACGAACAGTGACTAAATGAATGATGATAAGTACCTGTATAGCTGTTGGTCTGGAAAGGCTGAGAATTAAATTTGGAGTCCTTGGCTCCCACCCTCTGCCTTCCGTTGGAAAAATCCGCTTTTCCCCCAAGGGAATCCCCTTCGTGTTTATCCCTCTAATTTTTCCTAGCCCTTTGCAAGGGGGTCATTTTTGCTGTGCAGGGTCCTTTCTTAGGAGCACAAGGTGATTTTTTTTCTAGGATGGGGAGGAGCCCACCGGCAGGTAAAGCAAGAGGGTGGGGAAAAGAGGAAGATTTTGCAAAGACCTTGGGAGCCCTGGGGTGGACACAGCCCCACCACCCTCGTGTAAAATAATACCATATTCCTTTTCCCTAAAAGAAAGAAGGTCTAAAATAACCTTCTCTCTTCCTTGTAACCCCCCCTTCTCCACCCCTCCAAAACCATGGGAGAGCATCCCAAGGAAGAAAGGAAAAAGGTGTGTGTGTGTGGGGGGGCTTTTATTTCTGGCAGAGAAATTGAAAAAGAGCCGAAGACCCCTTGGCTAGCCTGAGGAGAGGACTCCCCTATCCTTTCTCTTTCCCCTCGCCCATTGGATGTCCACGGCCCAGACAGCTCTTCTCCTTTTTCCTTTGGGAGGAAAGGTTTCTGGTCAGGCCCAGAGACACACTCTGTGTGTGTGTTTGTGTGAGTGAGAGTGAGAGTGGGAGAGAGAGGGAGAGAGGAGAGAGAGAAAGAAGAGAAAGAGGAGAGAGGGGGAGAGAGAGAGAGGAAGAGAAAAGAGAGAGGAGAAAGAGAGAAAGAAGAGAGAGGATAGAGAAAGAGAGAAAGAAGAGAGAGGAGAGAAAGAAGAGAGAGGAGAGAGAAAGAGAGAAAGAAGGGAGAGAGGAGAGAAAGAAGAGGAAAGAGAAGAGAAAAAGAGAGGAGAGAGAGAAGAGAGAAAGAGAAAGGAGAGGAAAGAAAGAAGGTAGAGAGGAGAAAGAAGAGGGAAGAGGGAGAGAAGAGAAAAAGGAGAGAGAGGAGAAAGAGAAGAGGATAGAGAAAGAGAGAAAGAAGAGAGAGGAGAGAAAGAAGGAGAGAGAGAGAGGAAGAGAGGAGAGAAAGAAGAGGGAAGAGGGAGAGAAGAGAAAAAGAGAAAGGAGAGAGAGAGGAGAGAGAGAGAGAGAAATAAAGAGAGAGACAGATGGGAGGGAAGCTGGGGAGAGTGCGCCCACACACAAGCATTTTCTCCTCCCTCCTCTCTCTCTCTCTCTCTCTCTCTCTCTCTCCCCCCCCCCCCCCCCCCCCCCGCTGCTAACTTTTTCTCCAGCCCTGGGGAAGGAGAAGGGCGGAGAAGGAAGTGTGTTTTAATTTGTCATCTCCTGCAACAGAAAAATCGAAGCTGGAATTTTGGATCAAGCTGGTGGAAGGAGGAGTTGTGGGGGGGGGGCGGGGTGAGAGCAAGAAAGCCAAGCAGGCCACTTTTTCTGCAGCAAATTTTTTTGAAAAAAATAACCCCCCCCCCCAAAAAAACCCTTCTCATTTTATGTGCATTTTCTCTGCCTCCCCCCCCCCCTTTCTCTCCATCCCCTCCGATTGCAGAAAAAGGCAGAAGCCGCTCACCGGATCCTGGAAGGATTGGGACCCCAGGTGGAGTTGGTAAGTAGAGTTTTACGTTCCCTCTTCCTTTTTTCCTGCCCCCCCTCCCTTTTCCTTCTTGTCCTGGGTTGCAATTCCAGGTGTCCCTCCCAATCGGCTGCCAAGCCTTTGAAGGGCAGCCAAAGAGTTTCGGAGGAGAATTTTATGCATTGGGACAGAGGGCAGCAGCCAGGAAGCTTCCCCCCCTTCCCCCCTCCTCTCCCCAGCCAACCTCCGGCTGATCATCATCTGGCTGCTGGCTGCCAAAGCAGGAAGCTGAAATGCCGGCTACACATTTCCTCTGGATCACCTGAGAACACCTTTTCTTGGGAAAAGGGCCTTGCCAATCTGCTGGGCACCTGGGGTTTTGTTTTTTTTCCCCTTCCCTTCCTGATTTGAACTGCAAATTGGGGCAAAGGGGGAGGATAAAATCGTCCTTGTTATTCGGGGGTTTTTTTTTGGGCAAGGTTGGCTGGACGACTGACCGTTCAACTTTGCAAAACTGTAAAATAAATGAAGGTTTTGCCCGCTCACCTCTAGAATGCCTGTGTGTGTCTTTGTGGGGAGGGGGGGGGCGTTTGGCTATAAAAGGGCATCCTTGGGTCCAGCTTTATCCAGAAAGGGTGTCATGCATCACCTTTAGGGAATGCAAGGTGCATGTGTGAACGGAGCAGGGGCCAGGGTCACCGGAGTGTTGAGTCAATTTGGACTTGGCCCTTGATAGTTTTGAGCTGTAAGTCATGTCGGGAAACTTACAGTGTAGGATTTGCTGGGAATTAGGAGTGAAGACACTCAGCTTGTTGACCGAAAGATTGGCAGTTCAGCGGTTTGAATCCCTAGTGCTGCATAATGGGGTGAGCTCCCATGACTTGTGCCAGCTTCTGCCAACCTAGCAGTTTGAAAGCACGTAAAAAAATGCAAGTAGAAAAATAGGGACCACCTTTGGTGGGAAGGGAACAGCGTCCCGTGCGCCTTTGGTGTTGAGTCATGCTGGCCAGATGACCACGGAGACGTCTTTGGACAGCGCTGGCTCTTCGGCTTTGAAACAGAGATGAGCACTGCCCCCTAGAGTCGGGAATGACTAGCACATATATGCAAGGGGAACCTTTACCTTTACCTTATATTTAATATATGAAAGGATGTGGTGGCTCAGTGGCTAAGATGCTGAACTTGTTGATTGAAAGTCGGCAGTTCAGCGGTTCGAATCCCTAGCGTCACGTAACGGGGTGAGCTCCCGTTCCTTGTCCCAGCTTCTGCCAACCTAACAGTTCGAAAACAGGTAAAAAATACAAGTAGAAAAATAGGGACCACCGTTGGTGGGAAGGGAACAGCGTTCCGTGCGCCTTTGGCATTGAGTCATGCCGGCCACATGACCACGGAGACATCTTCGGACAGCGCTGGCTCTTCGGGTTTGAAACGGAGATGAGCACCGCCCCCTAGTCGGGAACGACTAGCACATAGGTGCGAGGGGAACCTTTACCTTTTACAGGTGGCATTCAACTTACAAATCATTCCCTTCGTGACCATTCAAAGTTAAAACGCACTGGAAAAAGTGACTTACGACTTTTTTTCCCCACACTTGCAGCCTTCCCCATTGTCACACGATCAAAATTCAGAATGCTTGGCAACTGGCATGTACTTCTGACAGTTGCAGCATCCCAGGGTCACTTGATCCTGTTTGGCGATCTTCTGGCAATCAAAAGTCGGTGGGGAAGCCAGATTCGCTTAGCAACCACGTTAGGAATTTAAGATCGACGGTGATTCATTCAACGATGGTGACAAGGAAAGTTGTAAAATGGGGCGGAATTCATTTAACAACCCTCTCGCTTAGCAATGTTTGGGTTCGATTGCGGTTGTACGTTGAGGACCATCTGTGGAGAGTTTTTACTTTCAAACCCAGGTTGAGAGCTATTCCAGAGCAGGCTTGGCCAGGTATGTTACAGGTAATCCTTGATTTACAACCACAATTTCCATTGTTAAATAGGATGGCTGATAACTGAATCACACCTGCTTATTTATTTATTTATTTATTTTGCCATGGTGGTGTGGCTTGTTGGCCACCAGCTGCTCCAGCAGCCAAATCAGAGGAGGAGGAGGAGGAGGTGTGGGAGTCAGGGTCAGCATCAAGGCAACCTGGGAGCTCTGAGTGGGAAGAGGGAATGGAGCTGGCAGAGAGAGAGAGACAGAGGTGGAGCCTGGGCCGTCCGTCAGCCCTGAGATGGAGAGTCAACAGCGCCCAGGTCTGGAGGTGGCTGATGAGGAAGAGGAGGAACAGTTGGATCCAGTGCCTGATGCACTGAAGGCAGAGGAGAGGAGAGCAGTGGAAATCTATGGGCCGGTCTTTGGGACGGAAGAGCCACCGCTGCTAGCAAAGCCCCACCCTAGCTATAGAGATAAAAGGCAGAGGTTGGAGATGAATAGACATGGTAGACAACTATTCATCTTCCAGATGGACGGACTTAGCCGGTGTTGAGAGAGAAACATTTTGCCGGGGCTGCTGGTTCTCCTAATTAAAGGAATCTTTGAGTTAACTTCAGAGAGTTTGTTGTGCTTGGGGAGCTGGGCCAGAACACAAGGTTGTTAAGTGAATCACTGCACATTTTGGCTGAGTCGGAGGGTCATTAAGTGAATCTCAACTTTCCCTCACCGACTTCGCCTGTCGGAAACCACCTGGGAAAGTTGCAAATGGCGATCACGTGACCCTGGGATGCATCCTAAATACATGCGTGTCAGGCACCTTGAAGTTTGATCACATACCCGTGGGTGAGGATGCTGCCGCGGTCATAAGAGTGAGAACCGATTGGTCTTAAGTCACATGTTTCAGTGGAGAAGTTCACTGGCAGTGCAGCTGTGATTAATTTCCATATGACACTTCCGGTTGAGTAAGTCCTAGGGTGGCCAAGGGTTGGAGGAGAAAAAGCCAATTACTAGAGGAACCCACTTGACAGACCAGAATTATCTACCATCACTTCCTACCCACCAGATATATTAAATCACAGCTCCCATTGTCCGTCCCACACCCCCGTAGGTCATACAGTTACAGCATACAAGATGTGGAGAGCTGATCATCTCTGATCAGCAAGCAGGTCCTCCAGATCTCCTGGGAGATCTTTTAGGCTGGAATCTGAAGGACCCCTCTTGAACCTTGTAGAATCTTTTTGACCTTCCAGATCAAAAAAATTTCATCCAAGAGTCCCATGGTTGCTCGTTGACTCTGCTCATCATCTCTGCAGTCCCAAACTTCCTCCAGATGTTCCACCCAACGGAGAGCAATCTAATCATAGTCTTTGGTTTTAATTTCAGTATTCTTGAAGACCTCCGAGTCTCCAAGAAAGGATCTCCAGTCTACAGAAATGTGCTCAGTGCCTGTGGCCACCTTTTCATAACAGTTGGAGCTGGTAGGGTGGAGGTTGCCTGGTCTTCCTACTCTAGAAGTGAGCCTGAACTGAGATGTTGTTGTTGTTAGTTGCGAAGTCGTGTCTGACCCATCGTGACCCCATGGACCACGTTCCTCCAGGCCTTCTTGTCCTCTACCATCCTCTAGAGTCAAGCTCACGCTGATTGCTTCCGTGGCTCCATCCAGCCACCTCGTTCTCTGCCGTCCCCTTTTTCTTTTGCCCTCCATCGTTCCCAGCATTAGGCTCTTCTTCAGGGAGTCCTTCCCTCTCATTAGGTGGCCAAAGTATTTGAGTTTCCTCTTCAGGATCTGGCCTTCTAAAGAGCAGTCAGGGTTGATCTCCTCTAGGACTGACCAGTTTGTTCGCCTTGCAGTCCAAGGGACTTGCAGGAGTCTTCTCCAGCATCAGAGTTCAAAGGCCTCAGTTCTTTGGTGCTCAGCCTTTTCCCACCCTAAAAAGTTCTTTTAGATTAAAAAAAAAACATAAGAAAAAGATAGCATTCAAATCCTCCTTCCTATCTTGCTGACCTTCTACAGGAAAAGGCTGGAGGTTGAATGACTCAGTCAGGAATGGTTGACCTAAGAGTTGCAGTCTGGTTGAAGACCGGACCCGACCCTGTAGAATTGGAGCCCTTGTGAAGGTTTCCAGCTCAGTTGAGTTAAGGCTCAGCTCGAGTGCCTTGGCTGGCTGACTCATCTGGAAAGAACCCAAAGAGTCATAACTGTAATGAATGATTAATTGGTCTAAATGTTAATAATGGTGAAGGAGTCTGTAGAAATTCGTCTTAACGGTCAAAGGAGAAAAAGCCAAGTTGGCTGGAGAGGAACTTGGGATGTTCAGTTCTGAAGAAAAGTAGGCTTGTAGGAAACACGAGAGCCTTTTTCCGGTCCTGGCAAGAGGCTAGAGGAAAAAAATGAGTAGAAACTTTCTATAGCCACCGAAACAGATCAGAAAGAGTGGGTGTAAGTAGAGGCTTCCTAAATTTCATTTAATGATTGGGAGAAACTGCCTGGATCTAGCACTGGGAAGATCTACTTACTATATTTCCCCGGAAATAAGACCGGGTCTTATATTAATTTTTGCTCCAGTTTCAGTTAGTTTTATTGATTAGCCTATGGGCCATATCCAAGCACAAGGTGCAAACACATATAACCAATAAAATCTTATACAAACAATTTATCACGTGAATTTATCACTCAGGAGCCTGAGTAGCATAGAGGGCTAATGCCTCCTACTAAAGGCAGCAATTAACATCCAGCTGCCTGTAATTCTGCGAGTTCAATCCTAGTCAGGCTCAAGGTCAACTCAGCCTTCCATCCTTTCTAAGGTGGGTAAATTGAGGACCCAGTTTGTGGGGGCAATAAGCTGACTTTGTATAAATATATACAAAAGTATGAAGGCTATTGCTTAACGCATTGTAGGCCGCCCTGTGTCTCCGGAGAAGAGCGGCATATAAATCAAATAATAATAATAAAAAAAACACTTCGTAATGCCTTGGTAAGGCCACACTTGGAATCCTGCATCCAGTTTTGGTCGCCATGATGTAAAAAACATGTGGAGACTCTAGAAAGAGTGCAGAGAAGAGCAAGAAAGGATTAGGGGACAGGAGGCGAAAACATATGAAGAACGGCTGCAGGAACTGGGTTTGTCCAGTTTAATGAAAAGAAGGACCAGGGGAGACATGATAGGAGTCTTCCAATATCTCAAAGAAGAGGGAGTTGAGCTATTCTCCAAAGCACCTGAGGGTAGGACAAGAAACAATGGATGGAAACTAATTAAGGAGAGAAGCAATTTAGAACTAAGGAGGAATTTCCTGGCAGTTAGAACAATTAATCAGTGAAACAACTGGCCTCCAGAAGTTGCGAATGCTCCAACACTGGAAGTTTTTAAGAAAATGTTGGATAACCATTTGAAGTGGCTTAGGGTTTCTTGCCTTGGCAGGGGGTTGGGCTAGAAGACCTCCAAGGTCCCTTCCAACTCTGTTATTCTATTTCTATAAACATTTAATTTAAAATAAAAGTAGGGTAAAATATAATAGTTATAGGATAAGATACAATATAATTCGATACATCAATATATAAAACAAAGTAAAATGACCTAAAATTACATTTCAGTGTCCCCCTTACAATCTACCCCAGTCCCATGTATGCAGATCTCAACCGAACCATTTTGTTTAAATGCTGTGCTGTGTTAAATGTTATTTTCAGGTTCTGGCCGCACATAAAATAGGTTGTTTTGATATGGGGATCCCAGTGGGTCCTTCGTTTGGTATAAGGACCAAGGTACCTCTCTCTCAACACCTTATACAAGCAACGGTCAAATAGGATGTGAGCCAGCTCTTCTACCTCTGCCACTCTGTAAATGCAGAGACGCTCGTTGTAGGGTATAGAATGGAATCTCCCATATCTGACCATTGGGTCAAGCTGTTCGAATCGCCCCCGCGTAAATATCTCCCTAAGATGTTTTGGCCGTTGTAACTTCAAACAGCTGTCTACTTGAAAAGTATGTTTGTATTTGCTGGATCTAGCACTGCAAAGATCTACTTACCGTATTTCCTCAGAAATAAGATTGAGTCTTATTTATAATGCAGTTTATTTATTTATAATGCAATTTATATGCCGCCCTATCTCCAGGGACTCAGGGCGGCTCACAACTGTAAAAATGCATATTTCTCATTAAAACGATATAAAATTAATAATCTAATTTAAAACAATTTAAAATTCATTAAGAAACCCCCCATCAGTCCACGCTGCCGAACAACCAGGTCTTCAAATCGCGGTGGAACGAGTGAAGGTCAGGGTCCATCCGGAGCTCCAAAGGAAGTTGGTTCCAGAGGGTGGGTGCGCCCACAGAGAACGCTCTCCCCCTGAGGGTCGCCAGCTAACACTGTCTGGCCAACGGCACCTGAGGAGGCCCTGTCCGTGGGAACGCACCGGGCGATTGGGGATTGTCGCTGGCTGCAGGGGGTCCGACAGATAACCCCGGGCCTAGGCCATGAAGGGCTTTGTAGGTAATAACCAGCACCTTGAACCTCACCCGAAGGGCAACTGGTAACCAATGCAGGTCGCGCAGGAAGGGTGTAACATAGGAGTGTCAGGACGCTCCCATCACAACCCGTGTGGCCGCATTCTGCACCAGCTGAAGCCTTCAGGTGGTTTTCAAGGGTTGCCCTAGGTAGAGAGTGTTGCAGTAGACAAGACGGGAGGTGACCAGCGCATGAGTAACAGTGCGTAGGGCATCTTGGTTCAAGTAAGGCCGCAACTGGGCAAATGCCCCCCTGGTCACAGTCGTTACATGATCTTCCAGAGACAACTGTGAATCCAGGAGGACATCCAAGTTGCGAGCCCTATCCACAGGGGGTAACATCTCACCCCCGATGGTCAACGATGGAATATCTCGATCGGACCAAGATGCCGGTACCCACAGCCACTCGGTCTTGGCAGGGTTGAGTTTTTTTGCTCCAAAAGACTCATTAGGGTTTATTTTCTGGTTAGGTCTTATTTTCAGGGAAATATGGTACTAAAGTGTCCATCTGGCTAGCTGACAATCTTAACTGGGCCTTATTTTTGGGGGTAGGGCTTATATTACAAGCATCTTGGAAAAAAAAATCATGCTAGAGCTTATTTTCCAGTTGGGTCTTATTTTGGGGGAAAACACGGTATTGAGGTTGTGGCTTATCTCTGGAGGCTTTTCAAAACAGCTTGGACAACCACCTCTGGAAGATGGTTTAATGGATTTTCCTGAAGATTGCCAAAGGCTGGAGGAGATGAGTTAAATCTTCGTTGTCCTTTCCAACTCTACAGTTTTATTGATTCTGTGATAACGGAATATAGGAAAGATGTGTTCTCACCCTTTGATCTCAGTTTCATTTTTTCCAAGATAGAAAATAGGTTCTCACACCCTTAGTGTCTGGATTCCAGGGGTGAAATGCTACTGGTTCGAACCGGTTTGCCTGATCCGGTAGTTAAAAAATGCTACTGGTTCGAGTGAATCGGTCTTTCCAACGATCAGCTGTGCCATGCAATTTCTATTAATCTAAATTGCGCGGGACAGCTGTTCCCCCCCCCCTCCCGTTCTACTTAACTTTGCAGACTCAGAAAAGGCTTCTTAATCCTTCTTTTTCAGCGCTGCATGTTAGCGCCTGCGGTGCGCATGTGTGTGAAATGCACATTTGGTGTGCACCGCGCACATCTCTTAGCTCAACCCTGTTTTGGTCAAGGAGGACCTAAGAATGGAAGACGAAGGAATCCCGAGAGGGAAAAAGCAAGAATGAAAAAAGGCAGAAGAGTGCCATCCAGGCAGTGATGTTATTTAGATAGTTGACCAAATTTGGAGGCTCAGGGATGTCACTCCTGGTTCTCTAAATCTGGAGACTTCCAAGCCACCAACTTCTGAACTCCAGCGTGCCCCCGTGCTCTGCCCTTGCCCTCTTTTCATGTTTCAAATGGTCTTGTCTCTTTCAGCCCCTGTACAACCAGCCTTCGGACACGAGGCAATACCATGAAAACATTAAAATGTAAGTAGCCAGAAGCAAAATATCTCCCAACTCGGTCCTTCATGACTTCTAGCTTTCAAAGGTCAGGCCAGGGAGGAGATTAAAGCCATTGTGACTCACTGTGTTAAAAATTGGAATTTTTTTTTTGACGGCTCCCCCTTTATCTGTCTATCTATAACTATCCACCCATCTGTCTCTCTGTGTATCCATTTATCTATAGCTGTAGCTATCTATAACTATCCATACATCCATTTATCTCTCTATTTCTATCCATATATCCATTTATCTATATCTGCCTCCCTAGCTATATACATTCATTTATCTCTTTATTTCCCTCTGATTATTTCTTCCTGTCTATCCATTTATATCTCGATATATATCTCAGGAGCCTGAGTAGCGTAGGGGGCTAATGCCTCCTACTAAAGGCAGCAATTAACATCCAGCTGCCTGCAATTCTGCGAGTTCAATCCTAGCCAGGCTCAAGGTCGACTCAGCCTTCCATCCTTTCTAAGGTGGGTAAATTGAGGACTCAGTTTGTGGGGGCAATAAGCTGACTTTGTATAAATATATACAAAAGTATGGAGGCTATTGCTTAATGCATTGTAAGCCGCCCTGAGTCTCCAGAGAAGGGCGGCGTATAAATCAAAATAAATAAATAAATAAATAAATAAATAAATAAATAAATAAATAAATAAATAACTCTCTCTCTCTCTCTCTCTCTCTCTCTCTCTTTCTCTTTCTCTTTCTTTCTCTTTCTCTTTCTCTCTCTCTTTCTCTCTCTCTCTCTCTGTCTATATCTGCCTATCTGCCTGCCTACCTACCAATCTATCTACCTATCTATCCATCCATCCCTTTATCTATTTCTACCCATTTATCTATATACCTACATATTTATATCCATCTATCCATCCATCCATCTTTCTATATTCTCTATATAGTCTTTCTGTCTGTCTGTCTCGCTAATGTAATTTAATCTGTCTCTCTGTGTGTCCTTTCTTGTGTGTTTAAGCTGGGGCAGAAGGCATGCATTCCTCTATGGACAGGAACCTGAGTTTTATGACCCCCTACCTTTGTGGCTTTAAAGCTTCTAATTTTCCTTCTCTTGGCCTGGCATCCCCTGCTAGAGTTGTTTGCTGCCAGGAAGCCAGTTCTCTGCCTGATTTTCCCCGAGGGTTGCTTGCAAACACGGCGTGCCTTCTCCTTCCTCCAAGCGTGTGTGTTTTCTCTCTAGCTTCTCAGCTGCAGCAGCCAAACCTGTGTTTGCTTCAGCTCTGGCCCCTGGGAAGGAGGCACGTGATGCCTGCAGGAGCTGGCCCGGCTTAACCTCTCCACAAACAGCTTCTTATGTCTCAGACGAGCTGCACATTTGCACGGACAAACAGCCCCGCATTCTGTTGCATGTTTGAGGTTCTCACGGGCCATTCCCAGGAGATTTGCAGAGGGAGCTGCAGGGTTTGGAAAAGAGAGAGAGGGACGAAAGAGCATCCAGAAGATTTTTTTGGGGAGGGGAGGCAAGACAGATACTGCACTGCTCCCTGAATTTTTTTTGCTGACTTACCAAATGCAGAGCAGTTCGTCTGAAGATTTCGCGAAAGTTTAAAATGTCAGATTCAGCTGCCTTATTTTTCCCCCAAGTTCTAAAGACTGTTTGATGACCAGGGGTTCTCTGCCTTATTAACTTCAAGACAGGTGGACTTCAACTCCCAGAATTCCCCAGCTAGCTTGCTTTAAGACAGGTGGACTTCAACTCCCAGAATTCCCCAGCCAGCATGCTTTAAGACAGGTGGATTTCAACTCCCAGAATTCCCCAGCCAGCATGCTTTAAGACAGGTAGACTTCAATTCCCAGAATTCCCCAGCTAGAATGCTTTAAGACAGGTGGATTTCAACTCCCAGAATTCCCCAGCCAGCTTGCTTTAAGACAGGTGGACTTCAATTCCTGGCTGGGGAATCCTGGGAGCTGAAGTCCACACATCTTAAAATTGCCAAGGTTGGGAAACACTGTTCCAGATGCTTTCTGCTGCTCTTAAACACAGCTTTCCCTTGTCTTCAGACAAGTTTTGTTTTTCCCAGTTGCCTCCATCCCCAGAAAAATGGATCCACGACTCCCGATTCCTGAATTTAAAACTTCTCCTGAGTTGTCGTTAGTTTGAAACGGCCCCAAATATCCCCCTTCCAGGGGCTTTAAGCCTTAGGTGGTGGTGTTTTGATCCCATCATAAAATCTAGAAACATGGAAGTTGGCTTCCACAGGAATGGGATTCATCTGCAAAAATCGGATTTAATTCTGAGCCGATTGGAGGGTTTTCTCTCTTTTTAAATTAACCACTGCAAAGGAGGTTTTGAAAGCAATTTGGGCTCTTAAATTTCAATACGAGCTTTATTCCGTTATTGTTCTGCATCTCAGAACACAATAGAGAGAGGTTTTTTTCCGGTCCGCTTTTTACCTTTATTTGTAAAGTTGGCTGATGGTGTTTCTTATTAAGAGCTATTTTGTGCTGAAAAGGTAGCTGCCACCTGCTGAATGCTGCCTTAGAAATTAAATTTGGTTTTTTACAGCTAAATCCTTTTTTTTTTCCTCCAGCCAAAGAGGAATTCAGTTTCTCGGTTTTCTTTTGAGAACCGATTAGCATCTGCCTTTCGATTCAAGAAGCTGGTTTATCTTATTTATTTTCTTTCAAAAAGCACAAATGGGATGTTCCTGTTTTTACAAATGCAGATGTTTTTAATCCAGGGTGCCTAAGTAGCAGGTTGGGTTTTTTTCTCCCTATCGCAAACAGATGTTGCATTTCCTGCCAAGGGAAAACGGTAGTAAAAATTTTGTTTGCAGGCATCCCATTTGGCTTAGTTCCCGAATTGGCCATGTTCATGCTTTACATTGGGCCATAAACAACGTTATCTATGAAAATGATAACAAAAGAAGCTTTGCGGGCATTGGGTGAATGAAATTGCAAGATTGGAAGTGGCCGAGCTAAACTGGTTGTGTGAATACAGCCCAGGGTATTGTGAGCCAAATCAGAGTTTATCAGCGACTTCCCCAAAAGCCAGGTGAATTCTAGTCCTGCCTTAGGCATGAAAGCTGGCTGGATCAAACACCAGGAGACAGTGAGTTCTAGTCCCACCTTAAAGCTGGTTGGGTTACTTTGGACCAATCACCAGGAGACAGTGAGTTCTAGTCCCACCTTAAAGCCGTCTGGGTTACTTTGGGCCAATCACCAGGAGACAGTGAATTCTAGTCCCACTTAAAGCCGTCTGGGTTACTTTGGACCAATCACCAGGAGACAGTGAGTTCTAGTCCCACCTTAAAACTGTCTGGGTTACTTTGGACCAAACACCAGGAGACAGTGAGTTCTAGTCCCACCTTAAAACTGTCTGGGTTACTTTGGACCAAACACCAGGAGACAGTGAGTTCTAGTCCCACCTTAAAGCTGTCTGGGTTACTTTGGACCAATCACCAGGAGACAGTGAGTTCTAGTCCCACCTTAAAACTGTCTGGGTTACTTTGGACCAAACCCCAGGAGACAGTGAATTCTAGTCCCACTTAAAGCCGTCTGGGTTACTTTGGACCAATCACCAGGAGACAGTGAGTTCTAGTCCCACCTTAAAACTGTCTGGGTTACTTTGGACCAAACACCAGGAGACAGTGAATTCTAGTCCCACTTAAAGCCGTCTGGGTTACTTTGGACCAATCACCAGGAGACAGTGAGTTCTAGTCCCACCTTAAAGCTGTCTGGGTTACTTTGGACCAATCACCAGGAGACAGTGAGTTCTAGTCCCACCTTAAAACTGTCTGGGTTACTTTGGACCAAACCCCAGGAGACGGTGAATTCTAGTCCCACCTTAAAGCTGGTTGGGTTACTTTGGGCCAATCACCAGGAGACGGTGAGTTCTAGTCCTGCCTTAGGCATGAAAGACAGCTGGGTAACTCTGGGCCAATCCCAGCCCTCTTAGCCCAATCCACCTTGCAGGATTGTTGTTGCAGGAAAATAGGAGGAGAAAGGAGTAGGTATGCTCACAGCCTTGAGGTTAGAATAATAAAACGGAGAAATATAAATAAAAAGAAAAGCTCAAATGAAAGGCCGAGACTTGATGGCATGAGAGTGCGTTGCGGCTGTTGCTGTCATTTCATTGCTACTAGCAATTCGGGGTGTGGAGGAAAATTGGGTTTCCCTTGGTCCCACCTGTAGTTTTCGTCTCTTTTGCAGAAACCAGGCAATGCGGAAGAAGCTGATTTTATACTTCAAGAGGAGAAATCATGCTCGCAAACAGTGGGTGAGAAATTTTTGCTTTCCTTTTGTGAAACCCCCAAATGGGATTCGTTATTCTTATTGGATTGCAGGCAGGCTGCAAGCAAGCAACTGTTCAGAGGCAGAGATGCAGGACAATGAGTACCGGATGGAAAGATCCAACCTGGAATTAAGGAGAGATTTCCTGACAGTGAGGACAATTAATCAGTGGAACGACTTGCCTCCAGAAGTTGCAAATGCTCCAACACTAAGAAAAGATTGGGCAACCATCGGTCTGAAATGGAATTGGGTCTTCTACTTTAGCAGGGGGTTGGGTTAGAAGGCCTCCAAGCTCATTTTTACAGATTAACATAGTTGGAAGGTACCTTGTGAGGTCATCTAGCCCAACCCCCCATCCAAGCAGGAGACCCTACACCATTTCTGACTGATGGCTGACCAGTCTCCTCTTGAAGGCCTCCAGTGATGAAGTTCCTACAACTTCCAAAGGCAACTTCTGTTCCATCGGTTGATTGTTCTCACTGTCAGGAAATTTCTCCTTATTTCCAGGTTGAGTCTCTCCTCGTTCAGTTTCCATGCACACTGATTTCACCTTCTGTTTGGTGCAGCTAAAGGGCCCGTCCGAATTATTTATCTGCCCATATAGGATAAAGTTGCCACTATCAATTCAATTTAGACCCAGCCTTTTTTCTCCCCAAGGAATCTGGAACACTCCTTTCCATGTTATCCCCATAACACTCCTGTGAGGTAGGCCAGTGAGCTGCCACGGCAGAAGGTGAACCTCTCCCCTGCTCTCCCTGGTCCTATTCCAACTCTGTACAGATAGTCCTCGACTTACAACCATTCAAAGTTCACTGAGTGACCGTTCAAAGTTACAACGGCACTGAAAGAAGTGAGTTTTTCACACTTATGACCGTTGCAGAATTACTCCTTCTCTGGGCTTCAGGTGCCTTGGAAAATAGCTTGACTCCCTCCTCTCTGTGGCAGCCCCTCAAATATTGGAAGATGGCTATCCTGTCTCCCCTGGTCCTTCTCTTCCCTACACTAGCCTGCATCCGTTCATCGTATGTTTTAGCTCCAGTCCCCTCATCGTCCTGATTGCTCTTCTCTGCACTCTTTCTGGAGTCTCAACCTCTTTTTTATAGTGTGGTGACCAAAACTGGATGCAGGATTCTAGGTGTGGTTTTACTAAGGCTTTGTAGAATGGTATTAATACCTCCATCGGTTGACTGTTCTCAGGAACAGGAAATTCCTGTCAGGAAATTCCTCCTTATTTCTAGGTTGAATCTCTCCTTGATCAGTTTCCATCCATTATTCCTTGTCTGGCCTTCGGGTGCTTTGGAAGATAGCCTGACACCCTCCTCTCTGTTGCAACCCCTCAAATATTGGAAGTCTGCTGTCATGTCCTTCCAACTCTTTTATTCTGTATTCTGTATTCTATTCTGGACAAGAAGTATTGATGGAAACTAATCAAGGAGAGATCCAACCTAGAATTGAGGAGAATTTTCCTCACAATGAGAACCTTTTTTTTTTTTTTAATTGAAAAAGTTTTACATACAGAGTTTTTTTTTAATAAACCCCCCCTTTTCCCCCCACCCCCCACCCCAACCAGTCCCCTCCCTCCCCAACCCCCCAACCCCCCCCTTGACTTCCGCTATTAATCAAACGTTAACAATTAATCCATATTTTTCCACTGTTCAAGGTGAGATCCAACTATTAAGCTAAAACTATAATATTATTTTATATAATAATAATAATAATAGTAATAAAAAAAAAACACAATGAGAACCTTTAATCAGTGGAACGGATTGCCTCCAGAAATTTGTGGGTTCTGGAGGTTTTTTAAGAAGAGATTGGACAACCATTTGTCCAGAATAGTATAAGGCCGTGATGGTGAATCTATGGCACCTGTGGCACGCGGAGCCATATCAGTGGGCACGTGAGGATTGCCCTAGCTGAGTTCCAGCGTGCATGTATGCACTGGCCAGCTGGTTTTTGGGCCTTCTGGGCCCATTGGAAGTCAGGAAACAGGCCATTTCCAGCCTCCAGGGAGGTTGGCGGGTTGGGGAAGGCCATTTTTGCCCTCCCCAGGCTCCTAGAAAGCCTCTGGAACCTGGGGAGGGTGAGAAACAGGCTCACTGTGCCATCATGTGCCAAAAGCAGGGCGAGCACGGGGTGGAGGGGTGGGGTGGGTGTCACATGTGCGAGGTGGGGCACATTGAATTACGGGGGTGGGCATACAAGCGTGCGACACCCCCCCCCCCCGTGCGACCCCCGCTTTTGGCATGCTACGGCAAAAAGCTTAGCCATCACTGGTATAAAGTCTCCGCTTGAACAGGGGGTTGGACTAGAAGACCTCCAGGGTCCCTTCCAATTCTTGTCATTCTCTATTCTGTAAATGCCCTTCCTTGGATGACGTCTTAACATTTTCTCAAACCCTTCTCTTTTGGTCTCCTAAAGTCTCTTTCATCAGGGTAGGGTTGTCGCTTAAGTCAACCGCGCTGCATTGAATGCTTTTAATCTTTCGGGCTTCCATTTCCAAGTAGACACCTCTTGAGTTCTGGAGACACGTTTATAGGAAAGCCTCCCTTCCTGTCCCTTCAGGTTGCAGTTCTTTCTTGATTTAACTGAGGACGTGAACCGAAGGATGGTTAAAGCAAACGGCACCGCTCCATAAATGGATCTTTCTTGCTTTTGCTTTCCTTGGTGTGCGCGCTGTTTTGTCTTGTGTGAATTTCAATGGCCTTGTTTTTTTTAAAAAAGAGTGGAAAACCGATCGCTTCATTGGCTATCAGTTTTCCAGTCTTGGTTGCACGCCAAGGGAAATCTTGCTTCTTGCAAAAAGGAAGTTTGAAGTGCCTCAGCCGGCTCATGCAGAATTCTTGATTCTCGTGGAACTCAATCCATCCCTAAAACCATGATTTATTGATGAAATCATCATGGGGCCAGGTTCGTGCCAAGCCACCCCCAGTGGTTGCCAGTCTGCAGTAGCTGCGTTCGCACAATACGCCCGCCCCCCTTCCCCCACCGAGATCAAAGGGTGAGGTTGCAGGTTGAATGGATTCAAACGTTTGTGGTTCTTCGCCAGGTGTTTCAGCCCTTGGTTATCAATGGAGACCGGGTGGAGCAAATGGCCAGTTTTAAGTTTCTGGGTGTTATCCTAAAAGAGGACCTGACCTGGGGTGGGGGGTGGGGGGCTCACATTGCAGCCCTGGTCAAAAGGGCCCAGCAGAGATTATACAACCTGAGACTTCTCGGGAAACAACAACTGAATGGAAAATTGCTGGTGACCTTCTTCAGCTGCACCATAGAGAGTATTTCAATTTCCTGCACAGCTTTTGCCAATTGCACAGTAGGAGTGTCAGAGGGTTAACATCATTGCCCAGAGGATCATAGGTTGCCCTCTCCCCTCTTTGGAAGAGCTTTATAGCCCCCTGCTGCCTTAAGAAAGTTCAAAACATTTTTAAAAATCCTTCTCATCCTGGGCACCCCCCTTTTTGTTTTTTGAACTATTACCATCCGTGGTTTTGGGGTGAGAGTCCATCAGTATGTTGATGACACTCAGCTGTACATCTCCACCCCAGACCACCCCAATGATGCCCTTGATGTGATGTCCCGCTGCCTGGAGGCCGTGCGGGTCTGGATGGGGAGAAACAAGCTCAGACTCAACCCTTCCAAGACCGAATGGCTGTGGCTTCCGGCGTCCCGATATAGTCAGCTGGTGCCATCGCTGGCTATTGGGGGTGAATCTCTACCCCGCACAGAGAGGGCTCGCAATCTGGATGTCCTCCTGGATGCACGGCTGTCTTTAGAAGAGCATATGACAGCCGTGGCCAGGGGGGCTTTTTATCAGGTTTGCCTGATTCGCCAGTTGCGTCCCTTTCTGGACCGGGACACCTTGCACATGGTCATTCGTGCCCTTGTCACATCCCGGCTGGACTACTGTAATGCTCTCTACATGGGGCTCCCCTTGAAGAGCACTCGGAGGCTCCAATTGTTCCGGAATGTGGCCATGCAGGTGGTTTTGAGTGCGACTTGTTGTGCCCACGTGACATCTCTCCTGCGCGAGCTGCACTGGCTCCCAGTGGTCTTCCAGGTGCGATTCAAGGTGTTGGTCACCACCTTTAAAGCGCTCCATGGCTTAGGACCCGGGTACCTTTGAGACCGACTTCTACCACCAATAGCCTCCCACCGACCAGGCCGCTCCCACAGAGAGGGCCTCCTTAGGGTGTCATCAGTCAAGTTATGTCGGCTGGTGACGCCCAGGGGGAGGGCCTTCTCTGGGGGAGGTCCTGCCCTATGGAATGAACTGCCCCTGGAAATTCGTAAGATCTCTGACCTCGGTGTATTTCGCTGTGCCCTGAAGACCCTGCTGTTCCACCAGACCAGGCTATCAATCTAAATAATTTTAAATTGGCTGTTTTAAATTTTGGGTTTTAATTTCAGCTAAAATATTTAATAATTTTAATTGTTTTTAATTGATCTCTTTTTGTATTTTTAATGTGCTGTACACCGCCCTGAGTCCTTTGGGAGAAGGGCGGTAAAAATAATAATAATAATAATAATAATAATAATAATAATAATAATAATAATAATAATAATAGTTATTGTTATTGTTATTGTTATTATCTGGCAGACGGTACAGGACAATAAAGACAAGGACAAATAGGTTGAAAAACAGCTTCTATCCCAGAGCAGTAACTATACTGAATTCTACTGTATAGTGCAATATTAATGCAATATCAGGGGTTTTTAATTCAATTGTACAGAATGTGAAGGATGGGTGTTTTTGTCCTTATTTTATATGCATAATGTACACTTGAGGATGGCACTTAATTTTGTTGTACGAGGTGTAATGACAATAAAGTGTAAACTAAGCTAAAGGACCTGAAAATTAAAGTAAAAAGTAAACTGGACCTGAAAACCCCTAGATAACCGGGTTCAAAATGGATTTGGGGTGTGGGATTTACAATTTTTCTGCTTCTCTTTCCCTGTCTCTTTCTTCAGGAGCAGAAGTTCTGCCAGCGATATGACCAGCTGATGGAAGCTTGGGAGAAGAAAGTGGAACGCATCGAGAATAACCCGCGGCGCAGAGCCAAAGAGAGCAGAGTCCGCGAATATTACGAGAAACAGTTCCCCGAGATTAGAAAGCAGAGAGAACTTCAGGAACGGATGCAAAGGTCAGCGGGTGCTCCATTTATGGTCTCCGAGGTAGGACAAGTGGTGGCCAGGAGATTTAGATTCCCAGAAGGCGTTTCCGCCTTCCCTACAGGAAACCTTTGGGACCAAAATCCAGCCCTCTACCCCAATCTAGTTCACGACCCTCTCTTCTGCCCACTAGGAGCTTTGAAAGCGAGAAGATAATGTGTTTCCCTGAAAATAAGACCCTATCTTACATTTTTTGAACCCCAAAATAAGAGCTTGGCCTAATTTTCGGGGAGGTCTTATTATTTTGGGGTGCATGGAGCAAGATGGGGCTTCTCTTGGCATCTTACCTGATTTCCAGCTCTGCGTTTATATATTTTTGGGGAGGGCTTATTTTCGGGGGGAAGGCTTATTTTAATGCGTGCGCTCAAAAGCCCGATTGGGCTTATTATCAGGAGAGGTCTTATTTTCAGGGAAACAGGGCAGGACCATCTCAAACCATCTCAGTTGACTTTACAAAGGACCATGACATAAATCACAAAGCCCCCCCTCCCAGATGTTGCTGGAAGGGTGAAAATGGCTCTGCCCCCCCCCCCGCCCCCGGGAGATCCTCTGGAGGCCGGAAACGGCCCGTTTCCCGACTTCCGGAAGTTGGCAAACAGGCTTGTTTCCAGCTTCCAGAGGGCCTCTGGCAAGGTGGATAAAGCTGTTTTCAGCCTCCCCAGGCTCCTAGAAAGCCTCTGGAGCCTGGGGAGAGCAAAAAACTCTTCCTCACCCTCCCTGGAGGCCTTCTGGAGGTCCGAAACAGCCTGTTTCCTGACTTTCAGTGAGCCTGGAAAGCTCAAAAATCGTTGGAGCTAAGCTAGGGCGATGCTTGCGTGCCCACCGATATGTCTCCGTGTGCCACTTGTGGCACATGTGCCATAGGTTTGCCATCACTGGTCTATGGAGATTCTCACTCCTCCAGGTCGTGGTTGTCCCAAAGGTGCTGTCAGCACTTCAAGCTGCATTTACTCTAGCGCTGACATGAGAAGGAGAAGCGGAGGCATCTGGGAAGGGACGGTTGACTTTTCACCTACTTATTTTCCCTGGAGGTAATATCCCCTAGGAGATGGAATGGGAGGGGGGAAATTCCTTTGAGCTGGAGCAGTAGATTAGTGGTAGAGTGACTTGGAAGATGGCCAATGAGTGCAGAGAAGTGGGGGAAGGAAAGGGAGGATTTTTGGGTCGGAAATCAGTGTTGGCTCTGATGAGTCGGAGCAAGAATGTCGTGCTTAATAAATGAGAGTTTTGTCATCAAAGACTTCGTTTGAAATGCAATTTATTTGAGACGACCTTGTAACCTGACAGGTGCTTTTTTTCAAGAGGCAACTGAACTTCCTTGTTTTTTTTTCTTTTGAAGACGTTTCACTTCTCCTCCAAGAAGCTTCTTCAGCTCTGACTGGATGGTGGGGGATGGAAAGAGCCTTCCACTGAAATCCTTCCCTTCCCCACCATCCAATCAGAGCTGAAGAAGCTTCTTGGAGGAGAAGCGAAATGTCTTCAGAGAAAAACCAGTTCAGAAAGTCCAGTTGCCTCTTGAAAAAAAAGCACTTTTGAGAAACCCTCCCAGTAACTTATTTTTGGAGTGTGTAGCTTCTCAAGAGAACCAGTGGCCCACCAAAACACGCCTGGTGCCACCGAAGATCAAAACTCTCGGGGCACACTCATACTCAGCTAAACGTTTCCTTGGCAGTGCCAATCAAACTGAATCCCTAGAAGGTCCACCTTTGACTCATTGGGTCCTGCCCTCACACCTCCTCCTCCTTCTGGTCTACTCCCCCCCCCCCCCCCCCCTTGCCTTTCCCAGCACTGATCTCTCTTCCTCTTTCTTGGCCCCGGCAGTTGTCGTTCGGAGGCCATGGCCGGTGAGAAAGAAACTCTTTCCTCCCTCTTTCAGCATTTTTCTCTGCCGTTTCTCAGCAGGGGAGGACAAAGAGGCAGCGGATTCTCCATGTCGGCAGCGCGCAGCGAGCACGAAGTGTCGGAGATTATCGATGGGCTCTCGGAACAAGAGGTGAGGCTGGGTTGGCCGTTCTCCTGTGGTTCCAAGTTCTCTCCTTCTTGGGTCTCCTCCCTCTCTTCCACTGGGGAAGAGTTGACTCCGCCACAGATCTAGAGACAGGAACTGGTGATTCAGGCTGTTGTCAAATTGCATTAACCAGCCCCGCTGATTCTGCCTGGTACTGAGGGAAGCTTGGATGGGTTGGACCAAGAGCTTCTCCTGCACTGTCCTTTGGGTGCTCTTCTCACCTGCTTTGGAGACTTTATTAGCACTGGCACTTAGAATTATATACCACTTCACAGTGCTTTTACAGCCGTCTCTAAGTGGTTTTACAGAGTCAGCCTCTGGCCCCCAACAATCTGGGTCCTCATTTTACCCATCTCAGAATGAGGGAACACTGAGTCAACTTTGAGCCAGTCAGGATTGAACTCCTGGCAGTGGGCAGAGTTATGAAAGGAAGGAAGGAAGGAAGGAAGGAAGGAAGGAAGGAAGGAAGGAAGGAAGGAAGGAAGGAAGGAAGGAAGGAAGGAAGGAAGGAAGGAAGGCTGAGTCAACCTTGAGCCTGGTGAGATTCGAATTGCAAAATTGCAGGCTGAATGAAAGGCTGAATTAACCTTGAGCTGGTTAGAATTGAACTACTGGCAGTCGTCAGAGTTAGCCTGTAATATTGCAGTCTAACCAGAGCACAGGAAAGGAAGGAAGGAAGGAAGGAAGGAAGGAAGGAAGGAAGGAAGGAAGGAAGGAAGGAAGGAAGGAAGGAAGGAAGGAAGGAAGGAAGGGCAATAGCACTTAGATTTATATACCGCTTTACAGTGCTTAACATCCCTCTCTAAATGGTTTTACAGAGTCAGCCTCTGACCCCCAACAATCTGGGACCTCATTTTACCACCTTGGAATGAGGGAAGGCTGAGTCAACTTTGAGTCAGTCAGGATTGAACTCCTGGCAGTGGGCAGAGTTATGAAAGGAAGGAAGGAAGGAAGGAAGGAAGGAAGGAAGGAAGGAAGGAAGGAAGGAAGGAAGGAAGGAAGGAAGGAAGGAAGGAAGGCTGAGTCAACCTTGAGCCAGTCAGGATTGAACTCCTGGCAGTGGGCAGATTTATGAAGGAAGGAAGGAAGGAAGGAAGGAAGGAAGGAAGGAAGGAAGGAAGGAAGGAAGGAAGGAAGGAAAGAAGGATGGAAGGCTGAGACAACCTTGAGCCTGGTGAGATTTGAATTGCAAAATCGCAGTCAGCTGGCAGTCAGCAGAAGTAGCCTGCAGTACCGCACTCTAACCACTGCGCCACCATGGCGCACCACCAGCCACCAACCAGGAGCATTTAATGGGCATCAACCCTCTGATTTAACTTTTTGGAAAACCTCCCCATTCATTTGCCAGTTGGCCTTTGTAAGAGGGAGGCCTGAAGCCAGCTGGATTCTCCCGACCTAGGGAAAACTCAGGTGGAGCTATGTTCTCCAGCGTTTCCTGTTTCAATACTGCTTGTTGGCATAATCAATGTTTGGCTGGATGAAGCCAAAGGCCTGTCTAATCCAGCCCACCTTTGTTCTTTGATGGATAGCCAGAAGTTTCCAAGAAGTCCACCAGCAGGAAATAAGTGGTCCTCTCCTTTGCCATAGTCCTCAGTTCTCCGAAATGGATTTCCTCAGCATCTGGAGATTCCCATCACTCTTACATCTTTACAGATTAACAGAGTTGGAAGGGACCTTGTTAGAGCATTTAATCCAACCCCCCAGCCAAGCTAGGAGACCCTACACCATTTCTGACAAATGGCAGTCCAGTCTCTTCTTGAAAGTCTCAAGTACGTAGCTAACATAAACGAAGAAGCTGGGTCATTTTCCAAGAACCTTCTCATCCAGCTCTGGGCTTCCTAAAATGACATCTTCGAGAAGCTCACAAGCTTGGACCTGAAGACTACAGTTGTTCTCCCATAGTTTGTCCCCTCCAGAAAATCATATTCTGGGATAGTCTACCTCTTGACCATGGAGATTCCACATAGTCGTCATGAGAATCATTTATTGGCTTTCCAGCATTTCTGTATCATACTCCGTGAAACCAACATCATCAACAGAAATTCACTATTAATTTAACCCTTCATTCTTCATCGGTCCCAGCAGAATCTCACGGGTTTATGGAATGAAGCCTGCTTTATTTATTTTTTAAGCTGGGCTTAAACTCTCAGGCTCTGTTTTGGGGTTGGGAGGAAATTCGCGACGGAAATTACTCGAAAGGTGGGATGAGACCAGGGATGGGCTTCAAAAATTTTAGCAAGGGGTTCTCTGCCCAGTTGCTGGGTGGGCGTGGCCATGGTGGTCTCCTGCACCACGGCAGGGGGAGGGGTTGCCTTCCGTGGGCTCTGGAGGCCTTCCTCAAGCTTCTGGGAGGGCGAAAATGGCCTCCCCAGGCTCCAGGGGCTCTCTGGAGGCCTTCCTAAATTTCCGGTAGGCCCGTTTTTCGCCCTTCCCGAGGCTCCACGCTCACCCTGCATTTACCTGCATCCAAAGTGGGCCATGTGGGGACTTCTGGGAGGGGCGGGGTGGGGTGGGCGGGGCCAGCCAATAGTGGGATTTGGGGGTTCTGCACAGAATCTTAGCGAGAGGTTCTCCCGAATCCCTGCGAACCCCAGCAGCCCTTCCCTAGGTGAGACTTAACAGCAGATGGCCGAAAGTCCACCTCCTTGCAATCCCAGAGACCTCGTTGCCCAATTTGTCCTCTTGTCAAAGTCTCGGGTTGTTCCTCCCCTTACTCCCCACCCAGACAGTGGTCTGCTTCCTCCCAAGACCCTTTCCTCTCTTCCCTACCAGAATCTGGAGAAACAGATGCGCCAACTTGCCGTCATCCCGCCGATGCTGTACGACGCGGAGCAGCAACGCATCAAATTCATCAACATGAACGGATTGATGGACGACCCCATGAAGGTCTACAAAGACCGGCAGGTGATGAATATGTGGAGTGAGCAGGAGAAGGAGACCTTCCGAGAGAAGTGAGTGGAGCGCAATGTCTCGGTTGTCCTTGAGGAGGCAGGCTAAGGGGGAGCGGGGAGGTCTTCACTCCGAGGAGGAGTTGGGGGGACATCTGTGGGCAACCTCATGTCCTGTTCTGCCCCAGTTACAGACCCCAAAGAACGCAGAACACACAAAGTCTGTACAAACATTAGTTTACTAAATTAGATAAGTTTTTTTTTCCAAACAAAGGCTGTTAATTAACTTCCTTAACACCCTACAAAAATCCAAAGAATAAATAGTCTTAATCTTAATATAATTAGCAGAAAGCCCAGAAGCAATTTGCAAAGAACTAATATCAACATGAAGGAGAGTAAACAAAGTTGTTCCCTGCAAATTGCTTCAGTTGGCGTTCCTCCTTAAATAGGCAAAGGGAGTGGCCAATTAGCCCCAAGCCTTACTGTCGAGGAGACCTCCTCCTGAGGAGCCACTCCTGCCTTTTGGCAGCTCTGTGCACCTGTGCATTGAGAAGAGGCTCCTCCTCTTCGTCCTCTTCCCTTAAGGGAGCTTCTGGAGGTTCTGAAGGCCCTGGCTGAATCCTCACCTCTGGCACAACATCTTCTCCAGCCTCCTCACTGTCCGACTCGAGTGCCAGCTGCACAGGCTGCTGGTGCAGCACCTTACCAGCCTCCTCACTGTCTGAATCAGCCACCAGCCGCACAGGCCGCTGATGGGCCACAACACGTCCCTTCCTAGTTTGGAAGTCATCAGATTAACAGACTTGGAAGAGGTCTTTAGGTTATCTAGTCCAACTGCCTCCCCAAGCAGGAGACCCTACACCCTAGCTCTGAGTGGAGCTTTTTATCTCTGATTGGGTAGATCTCTGGAGATGATTATACAGGTACTCCTCAATTTACAACAGATCATTTAGTGACCGTTCCAAGTTACAACGGTGCTGAAGAAAGTGACTTAGGGCTGTTTTTCACAGTTACGACCTTTGTAGCGTCCCCATGACCGCGCGATCGAAATCCAGGTGCTGGGCAACCGGTTCATACTTATGACGGTTTCCGTGTCCCAGAGGTCATACGATCTCCTTTTGCGGCCTCCCAACAAGCAAAATCAAGGGGAAAGCCAGATTCACTTAACAACTGGGTTACTAACTTATCCACCGCAGTGATTCCCTTAATAACCATGGCAAGAAAGGTCGTAAAATGGGGCAAAACTCACTTAAGGAATGTCTCATATAACGGCAGGAATTTTAGGCTCAATTGTGGTCATAACATACCACAATTGTATCTGCAGAATGCCAGTAGTCCTCACTGAGCAACCATTGGAAGTTACAACGGACCTCCCAAAAGCTACTTGCAACCCAGTTCTGGAGTTCAAACAGCTCCCCACATGGTCACATGACCCCCTAACCATTATGATCACTTGCAGCAATCCATGGTCCCATAACTGCAATTTAGAACAGTTTTTATGCCAGTTTTTTAGCTTTTCCGCTGGTTTCGGACAGAAAAACACCCATAGAAATTCATGGTTTCACTTAATGACCACTATTTTCACTTAGTGACTACAACATTCACTTAATGATCACCATAAAAAAGAACTTTTAAAAATCAGGTCCAGTCATATGGGTGACTCTAAACTGCAAGCATCATTACAGTGGAAATTTTGGCCTCCATTATGGTCATAAATCGAGGACTACCTGCACAGAGTATCTGTAGGACCCCCTCTGCTGGGTATCATTCCAGCCCAGCTCTTGCTTCTGATCAATCACCATCGTTTAACAACCCCATAATCCTTTGCGAGGTGGAGTCTGGACAACTGAATGGAGCTAGCAGAGTGTTTGAATGGCCAGATGCTCTTCCTGTTGCCAGTGCGGAGTTTTGTTTAGCAGATATATTCTCATTGTGCCCAGAGAGAGGAATATTTGCCTTTACCTAGGATTGAACTCACAGCCTCCTGATTATGAGGCGAGAGCTCTACCTTTAGGATACCACACCACTCCCCAGCTCTTGCTTCTGATGGTTATGTCGAACGAAGCAACGGTTGGTTGCTCCAACCAAGTTATCTTCACGGTCAGTTTCTTAATTGTTCCTTTGGTCCTTCTTCTTGCAGGTTCATGCAACACCCAAAGAATTTCGGTCTTATTGCCTCTTTCCTGGACAGGAAAGTAAGTGGTCATTTCTTTTAATCCTTTGTCACAACTCCCTTTTATTGAGGCACGCTCATCCTACAAGCTGGACCTTCTGTGGAGAAGCTGTTGGGGCCTTCTCGGTGGCCTCCCCAAGTTGCACTTATCAAAACAGTAACCCAACTGCAAACTTAAAAGGAGGCATTTCTTCCCAAGGTCCCCTTCCAAAACCATAAACCTTGCCAGGGAAGGAACCACTGAGGAAAGCCGTCCACTCCTCTTCTAAGAGTCAGCCATCTTGGTTGCCAATCCTCTTGTAGGTTGCGGTGCTTTGAAAAGGAACAAAAAACACCAGAGTGGCATCAGAAGGTCCATATTCAGTGGTGGGATTCAGCCGGTTTGGGCAAACTGGTAGTTAAATTCCTAGTTGGCCCCGCCCCTTCCAGGAGTTCCCACGGGCCCAATTTTGGCTCCCAGGCAAGTGCAGGGAGGCCTACCAGGCCCAAAACGGGGTGCGGGAATGAGGGGTGCACCGCCCCCCTGCGGCCTGTTTTGACTTCCAAGAGGCTTCAGGGAGGCCTCCTAGGCCCAAAATGGGGCACGGGGGGGGGCAGTGCTTCCCCTATGGCCCGTTTTCACTCTCAGGAGGCTGCAGGGAGACTTACCAAGCCCAAAACGGGGCGCGGGGGGAGGCAGTGTTCCCCCTGTGGCCCGTTTTTGCTGTCTGCAGGGAGGCCTCCTAGGCTCAAAATGGGGGGGGGGAACGCGGCGCATCCCGCGTGGCCAGTTTTTGCTCCCAGAGGGGTGCAGGAGGCCGCGAGCTGCCTGTCACACCCTCTGGCCACGCCCACCCAGCCGGTCATTAGGGCAGAGAACCGGTTGTTCAATTATTTGAATCCCACCAGTGTCCATATCATATTATCCAAAGTCTGCTTCCCTCCCACATGTCTGTTATCTCTGTTGTTTTTCTTTTTCTAGACAGTGGCGGATTGTGTCCTCTACTACTATTTGACGAAGAAGAATGAGAACTACAAGAACTTGGTGAGAAGGAATTACCGCAGGCGAGGGAAGAACCAGGTAAGGAAACCCAGCGGGAAGGTGGAAAGCGTCTAAGGACTTGGTGAGATCAAGCAGCAACATCTTGTAGGGCTGTACTAGAGAGACTGCTACAGAGACCAGGGAGTCAAATTATTCTCCAAAGCACCGGAGGGCAGGACAAGAAATAATGGTTGGAAACTAATCAAAGAGAGGAGCGACCTGGAATTAAGGAGAAACAGTGAGGACAATTAGCCAATGGAACAGCTTGCCAGCAGAAATTATGGGTGCTCCATCACTGGAGGAATTTAAGAAAAGACGGGACAGTTACTGATCTGAAATAGTATGGGGTCTCCTGCTTGAGCATGGGGCTGGAATAGAAGACCTCCGAAGTCCCTTCCAGCCTGTTCTGTTCTGTTCTGTTCTGTTCTGTTCTGTTCCGTCCCGTCCCGTCCCGTCCCGTCCCGTCCCGTCCCGCCCCGCCCCGCCCCATCCCATCCCATCCCATCCCATCCCATCCCATCCCATCCCATCCCATCCTATCCTATCCCATCCCATCCCTGTTCTGTTCTCTCCTCTCCTCTCCTCTCCTCTCCTCTCCTCTCCTCTCCTCTCCTCTCCTCTCCTCTCCTCTCCTCTCCTCTCCTCTCCTCTCCCCATCCCCATCCCCATCCCCATCCCCATCCCCATCCCCATCCCCATCCCCATCCCATCCTATCCATCCCATTTTTTAAAAAAATTAGATTTATATGCCGCCCTTCTCTGGAGACTCAGGGTGGCTTACAATGCGTTAAGCAATAGCCTTCATACTTTTGTATATTTTATACAAAGTCAGCTTATTGCCCCCACAATCTGGGTCCTCATTTTACCTACCTTAGAAAGGATGGAAGGCTGAGTCAACCTTGAGCCTCGAACTCGCATAATTGCAGACAGCTGAATGTTAATGACAGGCTTTTTAGCCTGTTGAGCTATCCAGGCTCCCATCCTATCCCTATTCTGTTCTGTCCCGTCCCGTCCCGTCCCGTCCCATCCCGTCCCCATTCCCATTCCCATTCCCATTCCCATTCCCATTCCCATTCCCATTCCCATTCCCATTCCCATTCCTATTCCTATTCCTATTCCTATTCCTATTCCATCCCTTCCCTTCTCCACCTTGGTCTGTGAGATCTTTTCATCAAAGGTGCCTCAAATCTTTCTCAGTCCTCCTTTAAGAATCCACAACAAATGTTTTGCCACTGATTTGCTGTGTTTTCTCCAGAGACCCAAACTCTAATGCAAGATTTTTCCGTGTGTGCTCTGTAGAACTCCACAAACCTCCATTATTCCTGAAGGAACCCCCTCACCCCCACCCCCCTCCATACAGCTTTCAGGACAACCTCGTTTACTCTTGATCAGGAGTTCTGCAGCTTAAAAAAAAGACAGAAAAATTCCCTTCTGGATATGACTGAATGATACCTCCGGTGCATTTGTTTAACATGGCGGAGGATGAATTTGTTGAGTGTTTAAAAAAATCAATATTAAGGGGAAATCCCTGTTTAGCAGAAAAAACAGCCGGGGAATCCAGATTTGTGATTCTTCCTGTTTATTCCTGGAACTGCCTTGTTATTTTCGGAACTCCAGAGCTGGTTTATTTAGTCTGAGATATTTGTTAGGGTGCCAAACTTTGCTAGTTCACTTTTAGCCATTTGGATGTGGGACTGCAACAAGACTTAAGCGAGAGATCATAGCCTTACTTGGAAAACAGAGAAGAAAAAGCAGGGGTGTGGTGGGGGAAGAGATAGACCCCTGTAATACAGGCAGTCCTTGACTTATGACCACAATTGAGCCCAAAATCCACGTTGCTAAGTGAGAATATTCAAGGCGGCTTACAACGCGTTAAGCAATAGCCTTCATACTTTTGTATATTTATAAAAAGTCATGTTATTGCCCCCACAATCTGGGTCCTCAATTTACCTACCTTAGAAAGGACGGAAGGCTGAGTCAACCTTGAGCCTGGTGAGATTCGAACTTACAGTAATTGCAAACAGCTGATGTTAATCACAATGCTTTAGTCTGCTGAGCCACCAGGCCCTAACAAGTTTTGACCCGTTTTATGTCCTTTCTGGCCACAATTGTGGGTTTAACATTATGCTACTACTGGTTTGCGTGTAGTAGCATAATGCCTGCCTTCTGTGCGTCTTTACTCTCATGCGCCCCTTCCACACATGCGCCTGAGCTCAAAAACGTGCCTAAGTAGGATGGCATAGAGCCGGGGCGAGTGGGGGTGGGGGCCACCCACGATTTCTGATACCGATTTGGGTGAACCGGTCTGAACCGGCTGAATAACACCTCTTTGTATGACTGCGGTTGTTAAGTGAGTCTGGCTTCCCCATTGTCAGAACGTCGCAAAAGAGGATCACGTGATCCCAGGACACTGCAACCGTCATAAATACGAACCAGTTGCCGAGGGTGTGAATTTTGATCCCGTGACCGCAGGGGGATGTGTGTGTGTGCCGCAACGGTCCTAAGCGCAAAAAACGGTCATCGGTCGCTTTTTCGAGTGCCGTTGTAGCTTTGAGCGGTCACTCAACAAACGGCTGTAAGTCAAGGACAACCTGGGTTTGCAAAATGCACGCTAGGAGAAACTGGAGCCGCGGGTGAAAATATTGTAAAAATTTTCACCGCGCGGAGGAGACTTGGAAGCTCTTCAAGTGGTGATGAAACGTCTCGCTGGCTTTATAGTTTCTGCTTTTACCTGGAAAAGGAGCTGAGGTGGCTTTTAAAGGATCTTTTCATGCTCGTTTGTGGTCTGTGTGGGCGGGAGGCTTGCAAGCAGAGAGGGCAGTTGGACTGCCCTTTTTGGGTAGAAAATAAAAAACTTTATGTCAACTCGCAAAGCATCCCTGGTCTGCTCTCGAGTTGACATAGTCAAGGTGGATGGGAAACCGATGAAACTGCACGACAGCCAAAAACAGATGCACATTCCAGACTTATCTCTCTCAAGGCTGTCTCCCAGGGCTACCCACAGCGGCCTGAGGGGAGTGCTCTGTTGGAGAATGTGATTGATGACACATCTTGGGGGGAGGGGAGAAACAGGGTCATAATTGTAGCGTAAATTACATAGGGTCAGAGCTGGTTTCACTTGGGAATGTGCAAACATGAAGCTCCTAATAAACAACTGATTTCTTTTGAAGCTTGGCTCGATTTAATTAGGGCATCCGTCAGAACCCTGATACTTTAATGATTTGGGGATTTTGTTCTCCTCATTTTGCGGGGAGAAGACTTTGTTTGCCTCTGAATTTTTGTATCTCTCAATTACCCTTTATTATTGGATCCTCAAGTTGTCTCTTTTTGGTGGCTGGTAGTTATGGAAAACTCTCCTGCTCTCCAAAGGTTCACCCCAGGCATTTCTGAGAAAGCATCAGTAGGCCACTTGAGCAGATGGGCTTCCTCTTAAGTTCAAGAAGGTGGGAGGAATTGGCCCACCTTCCTCAAGCCTGTGGGGTCCCTGGCGCTCCCTGAGCTTGGTGGTTTTCTTGCAGATGTTTCATGACCCAACTAGGTTACAGCATCAGTGCTAGAAAGGAATGAGGTTTCCAGGGAGGAGGAGGAGGAGGAAGACTGGAGTCCTTGGTGCTCCCTGAGCTTGGAGGTTGCTTGCAGATGTTTCATGACCCAATTAGGTTACAGCATCTGTTATATTTAGGTCACTAGATAATATCTAGTGATATACGTACTAGGTCCGTGATGGCGAACCTGTGGCACGGGTGCCACAGGTGGCACACGGAGCCATATCAGTGGGCACGCGAGCATTGCCATAGCTCAGTTGCAGCATGCATGAGTGTGCTGGCTAGCTGATTTTTGGACCTTCCGGTCCCACTGGAAGTTGGGAAATGGGCTGTTTCCGGCCTCTGGAGGGCCTCCAGGAGGGTGGGGAAGGCTGTTTTCACCCTCCCCAGAAAGCCTCTGGAGCCTGGGGAGGGTGAAAAATGGGCCTACCGAGCCCACTGTGCCATCACATGCAAAAAGCGGGGGGGGGGGAGGTGCGGAGACGGGGTGCATTGAACTAAGGGTGTGGGCACAGACGTGGGCAACCTCCCCGCGCTCCCCCCATTTTTGACACGTGACGGCAAAACGGTTACCCATCACTGTACTAGGTAATACCATCAGCCCTTGATAATGTTACTGTCAGGTTCTGGAACGGCACGGTAAAGGAAAACTCTAGACAACGGTGTGAAGGTTGTTGCAATGTCTTTACTATCGCACTCTGGCATGTTCCAACAATCACCCAGTGCAATATTTCACCTGTCAGCTCTACCGTGTTTTCCCGAAAATAAGACCCTGCCTTATATTTTTTTGAACCCTGAAATAAGCGCTTGGCCTTATTGCCATGCGCTCAAAAGCCCGATTGGGCTTATTATCAGGGGGTGTCTTATTTTGGGGGAAAGAGGGTAGTTGCTCTGTGCTCCCACCACCTTTTTAAAACTGCCACACTCCACCCCGCGACTCCGCCCTTTTAGCTCCACGCCCCCAGCCATACAATACCTCACATCCCCAGCTGCACCCCATCTGGGCTAGCAAATCCTGATTACGCCTGGGTGGCAATCTGGCTATCGAGCCTTGATTACACCTGGGCAACCTCTGATCGGCCTGTGCGGTTCTCTTGATATCGAGCAGGCGTGGGGCCTCCGCGCAGGCGTGGAGCTGGCCGGTTTCAGGCCTGAACGCCTGCTCTTTCCTGAGAGGCAGCGGCGGTCCCGGCGATGACCGAGAAGATGGCGGCCACGTCGACGGTCCCGGAAGTGGCAGGATGAAGAGAGCAAGCCGGCGATGAGAACAGGAGGCAGGGCAAGGCTTTCTGGGCAGCCTGATATGTGAGGTAGCTGGCACAATTCTCCATTGGTTGCCGTCCCCCCTGGAATGGCTGACAGTTACCTGGTTGGGTTATGAAATGTCTGGAAGAAAGCCACCAAGCTCAGAGAGCACCGAGGAGCCCACAGTCCTCCTCTTCCTCCTCCCACCCTTCTCTCTTCTCCTTCTCCATTCTGAAAATCCCACTCCCTTCTAGCACTGATGAGGTCACCTGGTTGGGTCATAAAACGTCTACCAGAAAAGCACAGTTCCAGCTTAAGCTATAGCTAAGATCG
Organism: Coluber constrictor foxii; assembly: GCA_038048745.1. Taxonomy (NCBI): domain Eukaryota; kingdom Metazoa; phylum Chordata; class Lepidosauria; order Squamata; family Colubridae; genus Coluber; species Coluber constrictor. The sequence continues at coordinate 26,766,471 of CM075968.1, forward strand.
TCTGTTGGTTTCCTTCATCCCCCGACTTGGTGGTTTAAAAATAACGGAAGGACAACGGCTTGCAGAGACTTTCAGGATGACTGTAGAGGCTGGATGAATTGGAAACCGCATTTCTATGAGGAAACTTGCCCGACGCCAAGATGGAAGAGAGAGAGAGAGAGAGAGAGAACCTGGTGAAAAATGGATGGGTGGATAGCCACATGTTGCTGTGTGCCTTGGATTAACCAACAAATACTATTGGATGACTAATGGAGCGCTGGCAAGACAAGCATTCTTCTAGGTTTATCCTCCCATTTCCTTCCTGTCTTAGTCAACATGGCCAGGAGCGAGGGACAGGAGGAGCTGTCAGTCATGAAAGACGGAGGACCATCTCTTCGAAAGGGTCCAGAACTGCCCAACTACTCAAAAGGGTCAATCATGAAAGATGGAGGCCCTTGAAAAAGGTCCAGAACAGTGTTTCTCAACTTTGGAAGCTTGAAGATGGGTGGACTTCAACTCCCAGAATCCCCCAGCCAGCCACCGCTGGTTCAGAACTAATCAACATTAAGAGTCCCACCAGACATCCATCGGAAATCTGGCACCAGATCTCCAAACTACTCAAAATTTCCACTACCGGTTCTCCAAATTGCTCAAAATTTCCGCTACCGGTTCTGCAGAACCTGTTAGAACCTGCTAGATTTCACCCCTGGTCCCAGGATCATGTGATCCCTTTTTGCGACCTTCCGAATCCATGGGAAAGTCAGATTCATTTAACGACCGTGTTACTAACTTAACCGCTGCAGCGATTCACTTATCAACGGTGACAAGAAAGCTCCTAGAAGGGGGCAAAATTCACTTAGCATATGTCTCACTTAGCAAGAATTGTGGTCATAAGTCGAGGGCTACCTGCCTTAGTGTTATTTTTGCTGCATGTCTTCTCTGGATTTTATCGAACCCAAATGGCTGGCGGACCTTCTGGAGGGCAGGGGAATATATTTTTTTTTGGAAAAATTAAAGGCAGGGAGAGCTGGAGAAAAACCATTTGGGCTGGCAAGGTGCTGCAGGAGACCGTTCAGGCCGAGAACGGGGCACGGGGTGGGCTCGTGTGGGCCCCCTCATGCCCCATTTTGGCCGGCAGGATGCTGCAGGAGGCGCCCCCCCACCTCCCCCCCCCCCGCCCAGCCCTAGGAGGAGAACTACAGTCGTGATCTGGCTCTCAAAAGAATCCAGTTTGACACCCCTGGCTTTAGATGAATACTTAAGTTAGGGGTTCAGTTAGTTTTAATAAACGTTTGGTTTAGGCAGCAGGCTTTGGGGATAGAGGTTGCATTGAGGGTCTGAAGTCTTCTTGGGTTGTTTGGCGGTGTAGCTTTGTTACTATGCGCGCAGACACACCACATTGCAATAGCAGATTGTGTGACCTGGGCCTACTCCTTAAGCCAGATGAAGTTAGGTAGGATGGTCGGTCGGTCAGCGGATCTCAAACGAGGGTGGTTTAGGATCGAACAGTGTTGTGTGAATGCAAACGCTTGTGTCCCTTTACAGGGAATTGCAAATTTGCAAGGCAAATGACCCACTTTGTCCACTTCCACAAACTGACAATTAGGGAGAGACAGACACACAAACACACACGCACCACTAGTGTGTTGACTCATTTTACGGTTGAAGAAAGCCTGCATTTGTGGTTTGAACAGAAGGCTGTTTTGACCCAGGACAAGAACGTTGTTGTGGGTTTCCTTTGCGCCCCCACCCTTCCAAAGGTTTTAAAAAAGAACCTGGGGCCAGACTGCACACGTGTGATTGTGTGTGTGTGTGTGTGTGCTTGTGTACTACGCACATGCCCCCGGGGAGGACTCTGTGACCTCAAAAGCCGGGCACTCGATGCTGTGGAGAGCGTTGCGCTGGAGGGTTAACGTTGGCCTCGGCGGAGATGAATCATGCCAAGGCTGTAGCCAGCGCCGAAGGTTCCCGGTGACGAGAGCGGTGGTTTTATAGCTCATGACTCATCTCGGCTCGTTGACGGGCGCAGAGTGGGGCCGTGTTATTCCAGTAGATTGCAAAATCATAACAGGAATGTCGTGGCGAGTCCATGGCTCAACTATGCAAATCCCCAGGAAGCCATTTGAGCCGGAGAGCGTGAAGCACGCCACACGGGGATGGCCGAGCGATGAAGAGGCCTCGGGCGCTGCAGGCAGAAGGGACACTGGTAGTGCTGAAGTCCCGGGGAGAACAGGCCTGGGAGGTGAGCTGGGTTCCCAAGAGCGAAAGGAGAGGCGCACGAAACATTTGGCCGGGAAAGGAAAAAAAAACAAACAAAAAAACAAATTCTCTCCACCCTACTTGTTATCTTCCACCGGAGGCCAAGGGACACCCCTCTCTCCTGTCCTTTCCTGACCCAGAGAAGTGGGAGGGGATTATTTCTGAAAAGGACTAGTTGAACACCCCCCCCTCCCCCATGATGGAGAGGGGGCAGCTTCACGGGGTAGGTACGGAAACCTCTCCAAAGGCGCGGGGGAAAACCCCCAGGAAAAGTCTTCGTCTCGTCCCCAATTCACTCGTCCTTCGTTTCCCCCCCTCCTAAAAGCAGAGCTAAGCAGGAGATGGGATGGGGGGGCCCTATAAAGACGTACACCCCCCTCTCCTCCCCTCCCTTCCCCATCCCTCTGGGCCAGCCAAGGGATCTTGGAAGCGCTTGTGCTGTTTGTACGCTCAAAGTGTGTCGGAGAGCCATGCCAAGAACAGGTCCCAAGAAGGGGGAAACAAAACAGCCGAGGCACAGCGCTTTGAAGCACAGCCCTAGCCACACGCTCCATGCACTGTTTACAGGAGCCCCTGTGCTCTGGGGGAGATAAGTTATCGCGCTGGGCTGGGGTTGCCTTGGTGATGGGGCGGGGGGGGGGGAGTGTTGCCTGCGGTGCCCTGGTGTGAGCTTGCACAATGGGGTGAGTGTGTGTGTGTGTGTGGGGGGGGGGGGGAGAACGCTGCTGGGATGCTGAATGCCCCGGGGCGGGGGAAGTAGAGCTGCGCCACGCACGGGATGCCGCAAGAAATCAGAGTAAAGGTCGGGTGTTGTTTATAATTTATGCTGCGCCGCAGCAGCGGGAGGAGAGAGGGAGGCACGGTGCCAGCGGCTGCCAGGCATTCAAAGTTGGGGAGGAGGATTTTTGGCCGGGGAGGGGGGGGGAGCCCTGCGGCAGCAACCCAGGAACAGGGAGGTGTAGCTACGCAGGCAGGATTGTTTGCAACCTGCAGAATGATTTGAGTCGGGAGGAGTAAAACCAGGACGTGGGTCCAGAGGAGGAATGCGGTGGTGTGTCGAAGCCGATTCTCCTCCTCTTCTTCTTCTTCTTCTTCTGCACGGGACCAATTGCGGCTACAGTGGTGGGCGCCTTGGCTTGGAAAGGGTCCCGGAAGGCCATCCATCCCATCCCCCTTGGCTCGGGGCAGAAATCCTAATTGGAGCATCCTTGTTGCCTATTGCAAATTTCCCTGTGTGGGTTTGGAGGAGGGCCATCTGTGGGCTGCCTGACTCATTTAGGCAGAAGTTCACCAGGCTCGTGCTGGCGATTTGTCATGGTGCCTTAGTTAGGGACAGCCTGCTCCCAGCTTGCCAAACCCAACACAGACAATCCTGGTTCTCAGGGATTCGAGAAACAGAAAACTGGTCCTTGTTTGATTCCTCTGACTTACGACCACAAATGGAGTCCAACATTTCTGTGGCTAAGCCAGGCATTTGTTAAGTGAGCTTTGCCCCAGTTCACAACCTTTCTTGCCACGGTTGTTAAGTGAATCACTGGAAGTTGTTCAGCGAGTAATACAGTTGCTAAGTGAATTTGGCTTTCCCGTGGAGTATGCTTGCCAGAAGTTCACAAAAGGAGATCACGTGACCCTGGGTCATTGCAACCGTCATAAGTATGAGTCAGAAACCAAGCATCTGAATTTTGATCACGTGACCATAGGGATTCTGCAACGGTCATAAGTGTGAAAAACGGTCGTAACTCACTTCTTTCAGTGCCATTGTAACTTTGAACAGTCACTCAGTGAACTTTGAACAGTTGTAAGTCGAGGACTATCTGTACAGAGTTGGAATAGGACTAGGGAGAGCAGGGGAGAGGTTCACCTTCTGCCTTGGCAGCTCACTGGCCTACCTCGCAGGGATGTTATGGGGATAACATAGAAAGGAGTGTTCCAGATTCCTTGGGGAGAAAAAAGGCTGGATCTAAATTGAATTGATAGTGGCAACTTTGTCCTATATGGGCAGATAAATAATTCGGATGGGCCCTTTAGCTGCACCACACAGAAGGTGAAATCAGTGTGCATGGAAACTGAGCGAGGAGAGACTCAACCTGGAAATAAGGAGAAATTTCCTGACAGTGAGAACAATCAACCGATGGAACAGAAGTTGCCTTTGGAAGTTGTAGGAACTTCATCACTGGAGGCTTTCAAGAAGAGACTGAACAGCCATCTATCAGAAATGGTGTAGGGTCTCCTGCTTGGGTGGCGGGTTGGACTAGATGACCTACAAGGTCCCTTCCAACTCTCTTAATCTGCATGACACAGGTAGCATGGTTGCAAGCTTGGATTTGCATTTGTATTTGGTTCTTGATTGACTGGATCATGACTCAGCCTTTGTTTGTGGAACAGGGCAGTGGTGGGATTCAAATAATTTAACAACCGGTTCTCTGTCCTAATGATTTCTTCCAACAACCAGTTCACAAAGCTGTTCAGAAAGTTAACAACCGGGTCTCCCGGAGTGGTGAGAACTGGCGGAATCCCACCACTGGAACAGGGTCTGCAATGCTCCCCTCCTCTTGCTTTTCTTTTTTTCTCTCTCCTAACAAC
>CM075968.1:26776291-26783791 GCA_038048745.1 Coluber constrictor foxii
TGTACCAAGAATTCTTGGCCTGGCTGCAGTTTTAATGCGAGAGTTCTCCTGCCTGGAAAATATATTTCTTCCCAGTTTTTCTCCATGTTTTACACTTCAGGTGTAGTAAGCACCACGGAGCAGAGAAGGGCTCAGCTCTACGGTAGTGATGGCAAAACTTTTGGCAAAACTGCCACGCACGCAAAGGCCAGAAACCTGTAAGACGAACAGTCAAAACTGTCTGCCAGGTGACATGGCTTCGCATGCCACTTTGGGCACGCGTGCCAAAGGTTTGCCATCACGGCTCTAGGGAGTCCCTCGCCCCCCCAAATCTAGCAAAATTAGGCATGAATTTGGCTTCCTGCAAGGGATTAATTGATCCACCACCTTCCCTATCTTGCAGCTTTGCAAAGGATGGAGTTTTTGTTCCCAGAGTGGTCAGTTACAATCCCAGGGGCCGAGGAATTCTGGGAAAGGAAATCAGCCGATCTATCTATCATAGATCTATGATGTATCTCGAGGTCTTCCTGAAACACGCTGAAGGAAGCGCAAAGACCCTTCCTGCTTCTAAGAGTAGCAAAATGCTTGTTGGTCATCGAAGGCTGCAAAAAAAAAAATTGACTTGGAAACGTTGTGCCCTTGAGTTAACTAGGAGAGGGAAATAAGCATTTTTAGACTCTGATGGAAGAGTTGGCTGACTTAAGTCTTGGCTGGACGGAATATTTGACTGGGTTGTGGCGGTGTTGCTCTGTTGGGAAACTGCCAGTTTGGATGGAAGGAGGAGTCGAGCAAGGGCTCAACTGTGCAAGGAGTCCTTGCATAGCCACAAGAGGCATAAGCTGCGCTTCGAAGATTCGTGAAGCCTTATGTGGCCGTTCTTAGTAGAAGATAACAATCGGGGCAGATTCTTGTAATGTAGGCAGAAATCAATAAAGTTGAGTTTAGCTCTTTGCAACGGTGACTCAGGTTACTTGCACCTGACACCCTCAGCCAGTTCTCTCCTCCTTCCCACTTTTGGAAAATTTAAAAAAAAAATCAAAACTGATATAAATTTATATCATCTGCAGAAAGGCGATGTTTCACCTTTCTGCAGAAAACCCAACCTGATTCTCTCTCTCTCTCTCTCTCTCTTGCTCTGGTTCCATCAGGGAGAAGAACGAGGACACGTCCGGCGAGGACAATGACGAGAAGGAAGCCGTCACCTCCAAAGGGCGTAAGACGGCCAATAGCCAGGGCTGGAGGAAAGGACGCATCACTCGATCCATGGCCAACGAGGCCAACCACGAGGAGGTGGCTGTGCCTCAGCAGAATTCTGAGCTAGGTAGGTCTCCGTAGCATGGACGAACGGATTCAGGGATCCAGAAGGGATTCCCTCTGGTGAAATGAGGAGGGAGGGGAAACCCCTCAAAACAAGGGCCGAAAGGACAAGACGTGTGTATGTGGTAGGATGTGTGAATTTCTTTCTCTCTCTTTTTTTAATGGCATTACGCTGGAAAAGAAGTGCAGTGTCGTAGAGATGGAGCTCTCGCCTCACAATTAGGAGGCTGTGAGTTCAATCCTAGGTAAAGGCAGATATTTCTCTCTCTGGGCACATTGAAAATATATCTGCCGAATATAACTCTGCATTGGCGACAGGAAAGGCATCCGGCCATTAAAACACACTGCTAGCCCCCGTTCAGTTGCCCAGACTTCACCCTGCAAAGGATTATGGGATTGTTAAAAGATGTTGATGACTGTGTTGGAAAAGAATGCACACGCACAAAGACACATGTAGCAAAACCTTTTCCAAGCAGGAGCCTAAACAGGGAAAGAACAGAAGTCATTAGAAAACGGTGCATTATCAATTCTAATTTTTTTCCAACGAGGGACTGGAATTCTAAACAGAGACCATTATGTTAGTTTTTGACCTAAACTAGGAAGAAGAATACAGGTAGTTTGTTTAGTGACCACTGAAAAAAGGCACTTATAACCGTTTTCCACCCTTAACAGCTGTTGCAGGGTCCCTGATCATCATCATCTCCTTTTAACGACCCCATAATCCTAGCAGGGTGGAGTTTAGGCAACTGAATGGAACTAACAGAGTGTTTTACTGGCTGGATGCCCTTCCTGTCGCCAGTGCGGAGTTACATTCAGCAGATATATTCTCATCGGTGCCCAGAGAGGGAAATATCTGCCTCTACCTAGGATCGAATTCACAGCCTCCTGATTGTGAGGTGAGACCTCCACCTCTAACGAACGTCTGGTTCAGCAAGAGAAATTTTGGGGTCAATTGTGGGTCGTAATTCAAGGAATCCCTGTACACCATAGTGAGGTGGTTGATTCTCTCTCTGTTTCTCTCCTCTCTTCTCTCTCTCTCTCTCTTTCTCTCTCTCTCTCCTTTCCTCTCTCTCTCTCTCCCTCTCTCCCTCCCCCCCTCTCTTTCTCTCTTTCTCTCACACACAATCTCTCTGCCTGTCTCTTCTCTCTTTCCTTCTCTCTCTTTCTTTCTTCTCTTTCTCTCCTCTCTCATTCTCTCCCTCTCCCTCTCTCTATTTCTGTCTCTCTCTCTCCTCTCTCTCTCTCTTTATGTCTCTCTATCATCCATCTATCTATCCATCCATCTAGCTACCTACTTACCTACCTATATGTCTCTCTCTATATTTCTCTATCATCTCTCTCTCTCCTTTCCTTTCTCTCTCTCTCTTCCTCCCCCTCTCTTTCTCTCTCTCTCTTTCTGTCTCTTTCCTCTCTTTCCTTCTCTCTCTCTTTCTTCTCCTCTCTCATTCTCTCCCTCTCCCTCTCCCTCTCTCTATTTCTGTCTCTTTCTCTCTCTCTCTCTCTCTCTCTCTGTGTCTCTCTATCATTCATCTATCTATCCATCTACCTCCTTACCCTACCTACCTATGTGTCTATGTGTCGCTATCATCTCTCTCTCTCTCTCTCTCTCTGTTTCTCTCTCTCTCTTATCATCCATCCATCTACCTACCTACCACCCCTCTATGGTGTACAGGGAGTCCTCGACTTATGACCCACAATTGAGTCCAAAATATATATAAAATCTGTATAAAAACTAAACATAATTCAAAGCATTGCTTTCGCAAACAGGCAAGTAAGAATAAAATAAGCGTAATTCTCTTTTGCTTGGGAAGCGACAGTCGGTATAGGTAGGGAAGTCAGAAATGGCCCTGGTTTTTCTAGGACAACCTGGAAGGGCGTGCCGAGAGATTTGTTCCAAAACACGGGCGGAGCCGGAGTGAAGAAGTAGGACAGGAGATGACAAATTTTGGATTAAAATCCTCTGGAAAGCCACTTCCTTCTCGACAGACCGGCAGTCTTCGGCTTAGATCTTGTGAGAAGTTGCTTCTCTTGGCCACTTGAGGGCTGTGGAGAACTGAGAAATCTTTTTTTGGAAATTTGACAGGGTGGATCCCGGGATCTTGGCTTAGTTAGGCTTAGCTTGAATGGGAAGACCTGGTAGATGATTCAACTGGTAGAGCCTCAGTTGATGAACTGGTAGAGAGCTGAATTTAGCCCTTGGGGCTGACACAGCCTCCACATTTGTTTTACTCTTGTGGTTTGATTCTAGATCCGAAAACCAGAATCGTCAAGATAAAGATGATTCGCAATAGTAGCTTTTCCTCTTTTTATTTTTGTTTAATTTTATTCCTGCTTTTATTATTTTTTATAAATAACTCAAGGTGGAGAAAATACCTAATGAACATACCTTCCTCGTTCTGTTTTTTTTTTCCCCCCAACAAAAACAATCCTGTGAGGTGGGTTGGGCTGAGAGAGAGATAAAACCAGTTGGATGGCCTAAAGTCACCCAGCTGGTTTATATGACTAAGCCAGAACTAGAACTCACGTCTCCTGGTGATTGGCCCAAAGTCACCTAGCCAACTTTCAAGCCAAAGAAGAAACTAGAACTCCTTGTCTCCTGGTGATTGGCCCAAAATCACCCAGCCGGCTTTCACACCTAAGCAGGAACTAGAACTCCCTGTTTCCTGGTGATTGGCCCAAAGTCATCCACCTGGTTTTCCTGGCTAAGGCAGGATTAGAACTCCCAGTTTCCTGGTTTCTAGGCCAGCACCTTAACCATTACACCAGAGTGGCTCTTTTTTGGACTGTCTCCAAAAATTTCGTGCCTAAGGCGGGACTAGAACTCTCTGTCTCTTAGTGAATTTGCCCAAAGTCACCCAGCTGGTTTTTAATCCTAAAGCAGCTACTAGAACTCACCATCTCCTGGTGATCGGCCCAAAATCAGCTAGCCGACTTTTGTGCCTAAGCTGAAGAAAGTCAGGTTCGATAGGAAGGTCATTGCAAATGGTATGTCACTTAAGTGTTACACAAACACACACACACACACACCAAGAATTTTGTTTTTCTTCTTGTAATCTCTTCTTTTCTTTTCCACCAGCTTCTCTGGAGATGAACGAAAGTTCGCGCTGGACCGAGGAGGAGATGGAAACGGCCAAGAAAGGTAAGCTTTTTTTTTTCTTTGTAAGAAGTCCCATTGTGAATGAGTGTGTTGGTTGCTCCAGGTGTCAGCTGTGTTGTGTTGTGGCCCCGTCCTCTGAGCCTATCCCATTGGAGGAAGGAAGCTCTGAGCATGAGGAAGAGGAGCCAGCCAGATCTCCCAGCCCCCCCCCCCCGTCTCAGGTGCCAGCTGAAAGAGAGCAAAGTAGTGGGGAAACAGGTGTCTCAGATGAGAGTGAGGGAGAGACGTCATTCCTGGATGCACGGCAAAGAAGGCGAGATAAGCACTTACAGCAGCTGAGGAGACGTATGAGGGAATAGACCTGAGTCATTGGACTTGAGTCACAGGACCAATGAGTCACTGGACCACACCCAGAGACTATATAAGACAGGGTGGTGGTAAATGATCTCTGTGACGAACAAATACTCAATCGGGTAGTCATTGGAGCTAAAAGCTGAAGCTGATCAGAGACTTTGCTGAATATTTGTTGTGATTTTTCTTTCTGTGTACTATTAAAGCACTTGGCAGACGGTGTGCATATCGCTGCCAAGTTAGAGATAAGAACTGGGGTGTGTGCCAAGTGCTTCTTTAACCCTCGACTGGCTGTGTTTTTGTGGGTATCTGTAGAGGGGGACAGATCATGTTGCTTGATGGGGTCACGCCCATCGCTGGCCAGCACGAGATTGAAGGTACTTAGTGTTGTGGTCCGCCAGCAGCCCGCGGAGCTCACAGCGGAGTCAGGCAGGGATGAGGCTGAGGAAGAACAGGGGCCAGTCCTGGAGGCTGGGGAATGCCTGGATGAGGGCTCTGCGTCAGAGGCAGAGATGGGGCCAGGGCCATCAGGGAGTGATACGTGGACTCTGGAGCCTCCAGAGGCTGCCAATAGAGAGGCAGAGGAGCAGGAGGAGTCTGTTCCCAATGCACATATGAGAAGAGCTGCCAGAAGGCAGGAGCAGCTAAAGCAAAGAGGACAACTCAGGAGTAAGGCCAAGAGACGATTGGCCCCTCCCATGAGGCTTAAAAGACCAGCAACGGCTCTTGGGCTCTTTGTCAGAAAACAACATTGATAGACTCGCTCTTGTCTTGCTGCACTTATCTCTTGTCTTCCACTTCTGAACTTTTGCCAAGAAAAGCCTTTGGCAGTTTGCCTAATTATCCCAAGGTCAGTGATAAACTGAGGAATGGTGTTTTGAAGAATTTGCTTTAATTTCATTTGGACTACGCTGAGAATGAGTTAATTCTCAGCTGTTTGAATAAAGTCTGTTTGTTTTCAAACTGTTTGTATTTAATACTAACTACTTGGATCTGGGTCCCAACACTTTGCGTGACGGATGGAAACCTCCCAGATTTTGCTTGTCAGCATTCGATTTTAAGATCTAAGCGTGTATTTTGTTTCAGACAAATTCAGGAGTTGCTAAGACAGTGTAAAGGTTTGCCGTTGGGTGTGAGACTCTGACCCAGCTTAGGAAACGTCTGATATTCTCTGTTGTGTAGTTGAGACAACAACAGGGAGGAAGTAGTGACTGGCTGGGTGTCTGAACCAGGGTCCTTGGTGCTCTCTGAGCTTAGTTTTTTTCTCGCAGACATTTCATTACCAAACTAGGTAACATCATCAGTGCTGGTAGGGAGTAGGGCTTGCTTGCTTTTTGCTTACACTAGTGCTGTGATGGTGAAACTATGGCACGTGTGCTGCAGATGGGCACGCGAGCATTGCCCTAGCTCATTTCTTGATGCACATGCGTGTGCCAGCTAGCTGATTTTCAGGTCTTCTGGGCCCACCGGAAGTCAGGAAATAAGCTGTTTACGGCCTGCGGAGGGCCTCGGGGAATGGGGAAGGCCATCTTTGCCCTCCCCAGGCTCCTAGAAAGGCTCTGGAGCCTGGGGAGGGTGAAAAATGGGCCTACCAGGCCATCGTGTGCCAAAAGTGGGGGGAAGTGGGGGGGGTGCACATGCATGCACGGGGGACTGGGGCGCATTGAATTATGGGTACCTGCCCCGCTTCCCCCCACCCCCGCTTTTGGCACACGATGGCAAAAAAGGTTAGTCATCGTTGTGACTAGTGGCTTGCCTAGCCCAAAAGGAAATGCAAAGGCATAAACTCTTCCTCCCCAGCACTCAATACCGAATGTCAGCAGAGGTTAACACCGAGACTAATGCTACAGCAACCGTCGAGAAGTAAACAATACCCCAAAACAAGAAACGACCAATTCGGACAACCAAGCAAAGAGTTCAACAACAGCTCTGTCGAGGAACCACCTAGAATACTCCCACCAACATAGACAGGGCAAACCATCCTATATAAACAGAGAAGCAAACCCCACAACCTTCTAGCACTGATAACATTCCCTAGTTGGGTTATGAAACGTTTGGAAGAAAAGCATCGAGCTCAGAGAACCCCACAATACTCCTTCTTCCTCCTCCTCTTGTTCTTCTCTGCAAACCCCACTCCCTTCTAACACTGATGACGTTCCCTGGTTGGGTCATAAATCATCGGCAAGAAAGCCACCAAGCTGAGAGAGCCCCAAGGATCCCACAATTCAGCCCCGAGCGACAAATATTCGCCTCTTATTGCTATCTGAACAGGGTTTTTTAGCTTAGCGCCCACGTAATGCTTTAGGGTGGCTTATTGTGACTCTGCAGATGGCATCGAAATGGCTTGGCAGGTGGCATTGGTTTGTCTGTTTCCTTGCAAGAAACGAGTAGACATCGGATCTGGGCCATCAGCAGGAGGTTCGAAGCGAAGGAGGTGGGGATTTTGCACGGCTGGGGGAGACAAAAGCAGGACACACCCTACAATTAACGCCAAAGCGAGGAGAGACAAAACAGACCCAGTGCTCAATGACACTTTTATGGTGTAGTAAACCCACAATCCCACAGGCTGCCTAAACATTCAGCAGAGTATATAATTGTGGGCCGAGGTCCTAAGCTTGGAAATTCTTCTTTTTGGTTTGTGTGTGTGTGTGTGTGGTTTTCTTTCTTTCTTTCTTCCAAAGTAGCCTCTCAATTATAGGAAGCCAGATCAATTCCTGGCCCAGAAGGAGAATGAAGTTCCTTGGAGAGTTGGCATA
>CM075968.1:26786291-26826348 GCA_038048745.1 Coluber constrictor foxii
AAGAGAAGAGAAGAGAAGAGAAATAAATAGATGGGAAAGGGAAGGGAGAAGAGAAGGGTAGGGTAGGGTAGAATAGAATTGAGTAGAATAGAGTAGAGTAGAGTAGAGTAGAGTAGAGTAGAGTAGAGTAGAGTAGAGTAGAGTGTTGGAAGGGACCTTGGAGGTCTTGTAGACCAACCCCCTGCTTAGGCAGGAAACCCTACACCACTTCAGACAAATGGTTATCCAACCTCTTCTTAAAAACTTCAATTGTTGAAGCATTCACAACTTCTGGAGGCAAGTCGTTCCACTGATGAATTGTTCTCACTGTCAGGAAATGTCTCCTTCGTTCTAGGTTGCTTCTCTCCTTGATTAGTTTCCACCCGTTGCTTCTTTAGTGAATCTTCATATGCACCAATTCTTCCTATTCCTGATTCTGATATAGGTGGGTTACCTGTATCAGACTTAACAACGGTTCGCCTTAGTGACCGTTCAGAGTTACCATGGCAGTAAAAAAAATGTGACTTAGAGCTGTTTTTCACACTTACAAGCTATTAAATCAGTTTGTTTAACAACTGTTCACGGTTACAATGGCACTGGAGAAAAAGTGACTTGGATGAGTGTTTTTCATATAACCATTGCGGTGTCCCCGTGGTCGCCTGGTCAGAATTTGGACGCTGGGCATCTGGTTCATCGTTATGACAGTTACAGCATCACTGCGACCGTGTCATCTATAAGAGCCACTTGCGAAGAGTCTGAATTTTGATCACGAGACGGTGGGGAGGCTGCAACCATTGTAAAAACAGTTACAAGTCACTTTTTTCAGGGGCTGTTGTTACTTCAACCAGTCACTAAATGAATGGTTGTAAATTGAGGATTACATGAACAGATTTTCAGATTAATAGAGGTGGAAGGGACCTTGTAGGTCATCTAGTCCAACCCCCCGCCCAAGCAGGAGACCCTACAGCATTTCTGACAGAGGGCAGTCCGGTCTCTTCTTGAAAGCCTCCAGTGATGAAGTTCCTACAACTTCCAAAGGCAACTTCTGTTCCATCGGTTGATTGTTCTCACTGTCAGGAAATTTCTCCTTATTTCCAGGTTGAGTCTCTTCTTGCTCAGTTTCCATGCACACTGATTTCACCTTCTGTGTGGTGCAGCTAAAGGGCCCGTCCGAATTATTTATCTGCCCATATAGGACAAAGTTGCCACTATCAATTCAATTTAGACCCAGCCTTTTTTCTCCCCAAGGAATCTGGAACACTCCTTTCCATGTTATCCCCATAACACTCCTGCGAAGTAGGCCAGTGAGCTGCCACGGCAGAAGGTGAACCTCTTCCCTGCTCTCCCTAGTCCTATTCCAACTTTGTACAGATAGTCCTCGACTTACAACAGTTCATTGAGTGACCGTTCAAAGTTACAACAGCATTGAAAGACGTGAGTTTTTCACACTTATGACCGTTGCAGAATTACTCCTTCTCTGGCCTTTGGGTGCCTTGGAAAATAGCTTGACCCCCTCCTCTCTGTGGCAGCCCCTCAAATATTGGAAGACTGCTATCCTGTCTCCCCTGGTCCTTCTCTTCACTAGACTAGCCAGGCCCAGTTCCTACAACCGTTCATTGTAGGTTTTAGCCCCCAGTCCCCTCATCATCCTGGTTGCTCTTCTCTGCACTCTTTCTAGAGTCTCCACATCTTTTTTTATAGTGTGGTTACCAAAACTGGATGCAGTACTCTAGGTGTGGTTTTACTAAGGCTTTATAGAGTGGTATTAATACCTCCCTTGATCTTGATTGTATCCCTCTGTTAATGCAATTTAGGATTGCATTGGCTTTTTTGGCTGTCGCTGCACTCTTGACTCACATTTAATTGGTTGTCCACTAAGACGCCAGGATCCTCTCACAGTTTATGCTATTATGCCTGGTTTCACCCAGTCTATATGTGTATTTTTGGTTTTTCTTACCCAAGTGTAAGACTTTCCTTTTTTCTACATTGAATTTCATTTTGTTAGATAGGGCTCAGGATTCGAGTCTACCAAGATCCATCTGTACAATGGCAGACAGGTAGAAATGAGGGTCTTCTTATATTGATTTGTTCTGTTTTATTGACTCTTGACTCCTTAAGGTAGTGGTGGGATTCAGCCAGTTCCCACCACTTCGGGAGAACCGGTTGTTAACTTTCTGAGCAGTTTGGCAAACTGGTTGTTGGAAGAAATCATTAGGGCAGAGAACCGGTTGTTAAATTACTTGAACCCCATCACGGGTTTAAGGGCTCTTCTGGTAGACCAAATCCAACCTGGGAACCTTTCTCTACCACCGTTATCACAAACGCTCACCTCAAGCGTCCTTAGATGCCTTTTGGAAGAGAATCCTTTAAAATTTTGGCGAATCTCCATGCTAAATAAAGAACATTATTGGCGTCAATTGTTAAATAACATTGAGCAGAGCGGACTTTGCCTGTTCGATATGTTTGTAAGAAATATAAATTTCTCCAAACTCATCCAAATCATTGCTTGGTGGAATGTACCTGTTAATGGAAGATTCGGTTATCCCAGACTTATTCAACTGTGCATCTTGGAAATTATTGGAATTATGGAAATCAGTTGATTATTATTTGTTTAAATTTTATTTTATTTTATTTTTTAATTTAATTTATATGCTTCTGCAGAAACTCAGGGTGGCTTACAATGCGTTAAGCAATAGTCTTCATACTTTTGTATATACCTGCTTAGTAGGGCTTTCGCCCCCCCCCCCCCAAGCGGTGTTCTTTTTTATACAAAGTCAGCTTATTGCCCCCCACAAACTGGGTCCTCAATTTACCTACCTTAGAAAGGATGGAAGGTTGAGTCAACCTTGAGCCTGGTGAGATTCGAACTCGCAGTAATTGCAGGCAGCTGGTGTCACTTTAACACCACTTTAAGCTGCTGCGCCACCCACCATAGAACGCTATAGGATCTCCTGCTTGAACAGGGGGTTGGATTAGAAGACCTCTAATGTCCCTTCCAACTCTGTTCTACTTTTCCAACTCTTTTCTACTCCTTTGATGACCTTCAGAGAGTTGAAGAACTCCAGAAGAGCCTGTTCTAACGTGTTCTATATTTCTATAAATATTTATCCTGGTGTAGCTGGCCATACTTTTCAATGCCTTGGTAAGACCACGCTTGGAATATTGCATCCAGTTTTGGTCACCATGACACAAAGAAGATGTTGAGTGCAGAGAAGGGTCACAAAATTGATTAGGGGACTAGAGGCTAAAACATACAAAGAATAGTTGCAGAAATTGGGTATGTCTAGTTGACATGACGCGGTGGCTCAGCGGCTAAGACGCTGAGCTTGTTGATCGAAATGTCGGTAGTTCAGCGGTTCGAGTCCCTAGTGCCGCCTAATGGGGTGAGCTCCCGTGACTTGTCCCAGCTTCTGCCAATCTAGCAGTTCAAAAGAAGGTAAAAATGCGAGTAGAAAAACAGGGACCACTTTTAGTGGGAAGGGAAGAGTGCTCTGTGCGCCTTTGGCGTTGAGTCATGCCGGCCACGTGGCCACGGAGACATCTCCGGACAGCGCTGGTTCTTCAGCTTTGAAACGGAGATGAACAGCGCCCCCTAGAGTCAGGAACAACTAGCACATATGTGCGAGGCGAAACTTTACCTTTAGTTTAATGAAAAGAAGGACTAGGGTGACATGATAGCAGTATTCCAATATTTGAGGGGCTGCCCCAAAGAAGAGGGAGTCAAGCTCTTCTCCAAAGCACCTGAAGGCAGGACAAGAAGCCATGGATGGAAATTAATCAAGGAGAGAAGCAATTTAGAACTAAGAAGAAATTTCTTGACAGTTAGAACAATGAATCAGTGGAACAACTTGCCTGCAGAAGTTGTGAATGCTCCAACACTGGAAGGTTTTAAGAAGATGTTGGATAACCATTTGTCTGAAGTGGCGTAGGTTTTCTTGCCTAAGCAGGGGGTTGGACTAGAAGACCTCCAAGGTCCCTTCCAACTCTTTATTATTCCGTTGTGTGGCGTTTTAGACCGAGGTGCACCCCACCTTTTCAATCTCTCTATCCACCTCTTCCAAGCTTCTCCATCTCCAGGAGCTGACTCAAAAAAAAAAAACCCGTCTAATCGAGGCTGTATGCAAATGAACCCAATTTGCATAATTTATACCAGCTGCAGAATTCAGCTCCCCCCCCCCCCTATTTGCACCCCCCCCTTGCTTGCTTACCGCCTCCCTCGTCTTTTTTTTCTTCTGGCCTCTGTGATGAGTTTTTGGCTCACGAGCTTTTTTTTTTTTTTTTGAACGTTGGTGGCTTAATTCAGAACATCGGGGTTCTGCCCAGCCTTTGAAGTTCGGTTTTGACCCCTGGGCTGTCCGTTCTTGGTGCTGTGGGGTGGGGGGGGGGGTGGGGAGAAAGGAAGGGGGTATTTTCTTAGAGGGGAAGAGAGAGGGGAGAACACGGTCTGGTCTTGTGGTCCTGCCCAAAGCTGGAGACTCTTTTAAGTTGCCCCTTTTGTAAGTGAACGAAGTTGGGTGTCAGAGCTAAGATTCGAATGAGCTGTTTTGCACACTCCTGGTTTTTTTGGGGGGGGGGGAGAAGAGAAGCATGAATCCCAAAGCTTCCTGTCTTGGAAGCGGGGGGGCTCTTTGGGTCTCCCCAATAATGGGGCTCTTGGTGGGTCCATTCCTGGGGTGGGAGTTCCCCTTTCTGCCCACTGCATTTTGAGGGGGCAGGAAAGATGCAGATTCTTGCATGGAGGGATGGGGTGGGGGAAAGCATGCTTTGAGTCTCCCCAATAAATGGGGGTTTTGGTGGATTCATTCCTGCGAGGGGAATCCCCCTCTTTCCGCCCAATCCAAAGCTTTCTACATTTGGGGGGGTGGGACAGAAGAGATGCATCCTTGAATGTGGGGTGGGGTGGGGGAGGAAAGCATGCATCCCTCACTTTCCACACTAAATGGGGTTCTTGATGGATTCACTTGCTGGGAGGGGGAATCCCCCCCTTTCCGCCAAATCCAAAGCTTTCTGCGTTTGGGGGAGAGGAGAGACGCACCTCCTTGCATGGTGAAAAGGGAGGGGAAGCGTGCATCCCTCAATTTCCTGCCTTTGAATGGGGGGGCGGCTTCGAGGCTCCCCACTCATTCACCAGGAAAGGGGCTCCCCACTCATTCCCCTGGGGAAAGGGGCTCCCCCTTCTCTGCCCACCCCCACCCCCTGCCTTTCCAGAATCCTGATCTGGCGCTCCCTGCAAGCCAAAACGTTTGGGATCAAATCCACCCTCCGGGAAGTGTGTGTATGTGTGTGTGGAGGGGGGGGGGGAAGAGAAACAGAGGCCCGGCAGGAGGGGGTCCCCACTTGCGTGGGAGCGGCTGCCAAGAACAACCCCTTTGATTGAGATCAGAGAGAAGGAAGTGATTAAGAAACGTTTTGTTTTCCTGGGTTTCTTTTCTCCTGCTGTTGACATTCAGAGGAGAGAGAGAGAGAGAGAGAGAGAGAGAGAGAGAGAAGGGGGGGGGGAAGGCTTGCCAAGTTGGCCGCACCCTTGTCGTCTTGGGCCGATGCCACGCGGCTTGTGGACGCTGTCTAGAGGTCACATTCAGACGGAGCAAACTTCTGGGTCACATAGGGGCAGGGCGGGAGGGCGGGGAAGCAGAGGGGGCTAGCTCCCCACGGTGCTTCCTATCTCCTCCTCCCTTACAAGTTAGCCCTCCCCTCCTCCTCCTCCTCTCTCCGCCGAAGGCTGCACCCGTCTGCACGTTTCGGCCGCGACCTGGACCCTCTCCCAAAATCTGTCTCTTTGGGTTGCTTCCTCCTCCTCTTCCTCCTCCTTCTCCTTCTCCTCCCTCTCTCTTCCTGCCCCTCCTGGCACCCGGAGCCGCTTGGGGAAAGGCAGGCGAAGGCTGGCAAGGGAGTTTGTGGAGGCTTGGGAGGGAAGGGAAGGGAAGCGAATCCTCCTCCTCCTCCTCCTCCTCCTCCTTCTCCTCCACCGCCACCACTGTAAAAGAGACACACGGCTGGGAAGCAGCGCCCAGGGACCGAGCAGGTGGGAGTCTGCGCTCGCTCGGAGGAAGAGGAGGAGGCGCACACCCAGTTGGAGGATTGGCACTGCCAGGAAAGGAGGAGGAGGAAGCCTTCCGGGATCGGCTGACCTTTCGCCCAGTTTGAAGTTGGCACCGGCTGCAGAAAACCCTCCCCGGAGTAGCGGGCAGCTGGGCGCACATGCCTCTTCTCCGGGACTACCCGGAGAGAGTCCACGGCGAGGAAGAACGTGAGATACGAGCCAGCAAAGAGGAGGAGGAGGAAGAAGAGAGCATTGGACCCAGCCTGGTCTCTTCTTCTTGTCCTTCTTTTTCCTTTCTTGGATTATTTTAATCTGGAGGAGAAGGGGAGGGGGGGGAGGTTGCTTTGTTTGGTCTGACCTCCTCCTCCTCCTTCCCCAAACTCCCGAGAATTCGCCTGCCTCCTTCCTCGCGTATGGTTTCGGTCGAGCAGCCAGCAGATGAATGTGGACCAGGATGTAAGTGGCGGCTTGTAAGGGGGGGGGGGGAGAAGAAACACGGGAGGATAAGTGGAAAATCTGAGCCCTTTTGAGTGTGTGAGATGTGGAAGAGAGGGAGGGAGGGAGGGAGGGAAGAGGAGGAGGAGGGAGTGTCCCACTGGCGTGGTTCCTGGTGGAAAGGTCCCAATGGGTGATGTCCAAGCCCTGTGCCCTCTGCGCCGGACCTCCCAACGCCCAGATCTGACTGGGGATGGGAAACCTCCAGTTTTTCTTCCTAAAAGTTTGAAATTTTAGCAGGGACTTTTTAGAGCAGTCGGGGAAGGGAAGGCGGGCGGGCAGGCAGGCAGGCAGGCGTGGAGTTTGTAGGAAGCACAACTTACTGGGGGGCCTTTTCCCAGCTGTGGGACACACTGGGTGTTTCCTGGCAGGAGCCAAAGGTAGGCTGCTGACACGTCTTTCCCCAGGCGTGTGTGTGTGTGTCTCTCTCTCTCTGTGTAATTATAGTGTTGAAAAGCAGGTGTTGGTGTTTTTTTTGTTTTTTTAATCGGAGGTGCTGGAAAGATAAGAGCAGCTGTGTGTGCGCGAGTGTCGGCTGCTGGAGGGGAAGATGGGCGGGCAGGGATGTGGGCGATGTATTACCCACGGGGTACGACCGCACAGGGTCGGGCAGATGTGATGCCAGCCTGGGCTGAAGGCTCTTTAAAGGCTCCAAAGCCGACCCCCCCCCCCCCGCTCCGGGCATCTTTCTGATGGGCACAATTATGCATTTTTCATGCCAGCCGCTTGAACTCTGCCCGTTAATAGGGAATGTGATTTTAATTATCTTTCAAGGTAGTTTATAAAAACTTGGCAAGGATGGTCGGAGTTTGCAAAGAGGATTTCACCCCACCTTTCCCTGGGGATTCTAACAGCCCTCCAAAGTTAAGACATCGGTGAGACTCAACTTTAGCTAAACAGCGGGGGAGAAAAACGCAGATTAGGAGCGGCCACGAGTTCAGATCTGACCACAGAACAGATGGCACAGAGCCCGCCCGCCCGCTTGCTGTCTTGCAATCCAGTCTCCTACCCAGAACGACGGCTTTACAACAGCCCTGTGAAGCAGGCCACTTTATTGAAAGAAGGAAGCAAAAGGGGAAAAGAGAAGCGACTTCCCCAAAGTTTACGATTTTGGAGAGTGATCAAAAGACCTCCGGGAAATCCATTCTGGGTGGACAGCTTCCTTTCGTTTTCTTTTTTCTTTTCCTTTTTTTTTTAAACGAAGGCTAAAAGGAGTTGTTTACAAGGGATGTTTCTCAGGAACTTCACGGGAACGTTGGAGTTGGTGCAAATCCAGCGGGCTGGAGCAAAGAAGGGGGGGAAAAAACCCCCCAAGTTTCAAGTCCTCAACAGGTTCCAAGACAAACAGAGTCACACCTTCCCGATCCCAGAGTCGAATGACAGGCAGATGAAGTGATTTTGCTTTTTATCCCATCCTCAGTCGCAGGCAAAAGTTCTCAGGCGCTATTCCGACGACGTCTATTTTTATCCTCGCCTTTTATTTTGTTATTTTTTTTAATCTGGAGAAGATTAACCGTTGTTTTACGGCCCTCTCTCCCCTTTCTAAAGAGAGCGAGAGAAGGGTTTTTCCTTTGGCCGAGTTAGCCTGCTTTCATTTTAGACACAATCCCGAGCGAGTCGGTTTGGCCCTGTTTGGTTTTTTTTTTTTTTTAAAGGGGGAAAACCAATCGATGGGGTCTCCCGCTGAGATTTGGTCTGAATTTTTGCTACTTTCCTCCTTGGCTAACATTTTCGATTTTTTTTTATCATGTCTTATTCTGGAATTTAAAAGGGTTGCAGTGGCGCAGTGGCTAAGACGCTGAGCTTGTCGATCGAAAGGTCAGCAGTTCAGCGGTTCGAATCCCTAGTGTTGCCGCGTAACGGGGGGGGGGGGGGGAGTTCCTTTGACTTGTCCCAGCTTCTGCCAGCCTAGCTGTTCGAAAGCAGGTAAAAAATGCAAGTAGTAAAATAGGGACCATCTTTGGTGGGAAGGGAACAGCGTTCCATGCGCCTTTGGCGTTGAGTCATGCCAGCCACATGACCACGGAGATGTCTTTGGACAGCGCTGGCTCTTCGGCCTTGAAACGGAGATGAGCACCGCCCCCTAGAGTCGGGAACGACTAGCACATATGTGCGAGGGGAACCTTTACCTTTACTATTCTGGAACTTATCCTTGGTGGAGGTGCTTTTCATGTCCCTGATGATGACCTGAATGGTTTTGAGGGTCTTTTGACCCTCAAAAGACCCTAAATCTCGGTGGATGCTCTGAACATCTTCCCAGCATCGGTCGAAATGATGGACCGGATCTATTTTTCGTTATTAGGCCCACGGAAATCAACGCGGCTATTTGGGGAAAAAAAAGACTAGATCTGAAATCAAACCCATTCTGAAGATCTGTGGGAAGAGAGATAGCTGGCAAGAGCCGAAAAGTAGAGTGTCAATCAAATCGATAAATACAGGAAGTCCTTGACTTATAACAGTTTTGTTTAGTGACCGATCGAAGTTACAACGGCACTGAAAAATGTCACGATCGTTTCTCACACTTAGGACCATTGCAGCATTCCCCACGGTCACATGATCAAAATTCAGACGCTTGGCAACTGACTCGTATTTATGACAGTCGCAGCGTCCCGGGGGGGGCGGGGGGGCGGTGTCACGTGATCCCCTTTTGCGACCTTCTGACAAGCAAAGTCAATGGGGGAAGGCCAAATTCACTTAACAACCGGGTTACTAACTTTTCAACTGCCACGATTCATTTAACAATGGTGGCAGGAAAGGTCGTAAAATGGGGCAACCGTCTTGCTTAGCAGCGGAAACTTTGGGCTCAATTGTAGTTGTAAGCCGAGAATCTGTTTTTTAACCTTTCTGCCTTTTTTAAAATCTTCTGCCTTTAACCATCTTTCTGGTCAGTTTTTTAACCTTTCTGCTTT
Organism: Coluber constrictor foxii; assembly: GCA_038048745.1. NCBI lineage: Eukaryota > Metazoa > Chordata > Lepidosauria > Squamata > Colubridae > Coluber > Coluber constrictor. The sequence continues at coordinate 26,795,718 of CM075968.1, forward strand.
TTTAAACTTTTTGTCTTTCTGCCTTTTTTTAACCTTCTGTCTTTCTGCCTTTTTTAACCTGCCTTTCTGTCTTTTTTTTAATCTTCTGCTTTTAACCATCTTCCTGTATCTGTTTTTTAACCTTTCTGCCTTTTTTTTAACCTTCTGCCTTTCTGCCTTTAACCATCTTCCTGGTCCGTTTTTTAACCTTTCTGCCTTTAACCATCTTTCTGTATCTGTTTTTCTTTTTTAACTGTTCTGCCTTTTTAAACTTTTAGCCTTTCCGCCTTTAACCATCTTCCTGTTATCTGCTTTTTTAATCTTTCTGCCTTTTCCAAAGCCTTTTGTAAAAACTTTCTGCTTTTCTGCCTTGTCCACCCAGGTCTCCTTGAACATGGACGCAACTGGTCCGCCATTGCCCGCATGGTGGGGTCGAAGAGCGTCTCGCAGTGTAAAAACTTCTACTTCAACTACAAGAAAAGGCAAAACCTGGATGATATCCTGCAACAGCACAAATTGAAAATGGTAAGCGTTGGCGAATTGGCTTATGGTAATAATGGGGGCGATTCGTCGCTCCCGTGTAACACTCCTCTTGCGCGAGCTGCACTGGCTCCCAGTGGTCTTTCGGGTGCGTTTCAAGGTGCTGGTTACCACCTTCAAAGCGTTCCGTGGCTTAGGACCTGGATATCTACAGGACCGCATTCTGCCACTGTTTGCCTCCCACCCACCGACACGCTCCCACAGAGAGGGCCCCCTCAGGGTGCCGTCGGCCAAACAATGACGACTGGCGACCCCCAGGGGGAGAGTCTTCTCTGGGGGGGCTCCTGCCTTATGGAACAAATTGCCCCCGGATATACGAAGGATCCCCGACCTCTGCGCCTTCTGTCATGCTCTGAAGACCCTACTATTCCAGCAAGCCGGTCTGATGAGATAAACGATTTTAATTGGGTTTTAAAAGTGGTTTTAAAATGGTTTTAACTGGAAGTTTTAAATTCGGCCAAGGATCGAATTATTTTAATACGTTTTAAATTTTGTCCTGTATATTGTTTTTACCATGGCTGTTCTCCGCCCTGAGTCCTTCGGGAGAAGGGCGGAATACAAATATAATAAAACTAAAACTAAACTAAACTAAACTTCACGTTGGCCAAGCCTTGTTGCTTGGAATTATTTTCTCGGTGGATTCGGTGTTTGCCTTACGGCCGGGCTGGCGGTAAGCCCTAAGATGGGGTGTGTATGTGTCTCGCAACCTCTCCGACCCCAGCTTCGTGGCCAAATGTTTTTGAGTCCGGAGAAAAAAAATATTTGCCAAGTTGTGGTATATGGGAGATGTACACATTCATACAGGTGGTCCTTGATTTACAACGATCCATTTAGTGGCTGTTTCAAGTTACGACAGCTCGGGAAAAAAAAGTAACTTAATATAGGCCCTTACACTTATGACCAGTCCTCACACTTATGACCTGTCTTTGCACTTATGACTATCATAGCATCCCGCGGGATCAAGCGATCAAAATTTCAGGCGCCTGACGGTTGCAGTGTCCTGGGGTCACATAATCACCCTTTGTGACTTCCCCTGGCTGACTTCTAAACAAGCAGAGTTAGTGGGGGATGCCAGATTCGTTTAACGACTGTGCAGTGATTCACTTAACCATGACCAAAGAGGTCGTCAAATTGAGCCTGGTTCACTTAAACAACCCCCAACTGCTCTCAGTTAGGGTCGTAAGTCAAGGACTACCTATATACACAGCAGATGTGTTTCTGAGATACTTCTCACTAGTTTTGTGTAGTAAAAGCAGCAATGATCTTGGACTGTTGTTTGGAAAGCTTTCCTCCTTAGCCTCAGTTTGCTCAGATGGGAAAAATGAGCTTGGGATGACAGATGTGGCTATTTTTAAGGGCCCGCGGCCATTTTAGCAGATTAACAGAGTTGGAAGGGACCTTGTAGGTCATCTAATCCAACCCCTCACCCCACCCAAGCAAGAGACCCTACACCATTTCTGACAGATGGCAGTCCAATCTCTTCTTGAAAGCCTCCAGTGATGAAGTTCCCACAACTTCCAAAGGCAACATCTGTTCCTTCTGTGGTTGACTGTTCTCACTGTCAGAAAATTCCTCCTCATTTCCAGGTTGAATTTCTCCTTGTTCAGTTTCCATCCGTTATTCCTTGTCTGGCCTTCGGGTGCTTTGGAAAATAGCTTGACCCCCGTCCTCCTCTCTGGGGCAGCCCCTCCAATATTGGACGATGCTCTCCTGTCTCCCCTGGTCCTTCTCTTCTCTTCACTAGACTAGCCAGGCCCAGTTCCTGCAACTGTTCATCGTATGTTTTAACCTCCAGTCCCCTCATCATCCTGGTTGCTCTTCTCTGCAGTTTTTCTAGAATCTCAACGTGTTTTTTATAGCGTGGTGGCCAAAACTAGATGCAGGATTCTAGGTGTGGCCTTACTAAGGCTTTACAGAGCGTATTTCAAGGCAGCCAGCTCTTTAGATACCACGTTGACTCCATCCACTTCGTCACTTTTCTGCGGCCAAATCTTCCCCCTTTTTCATAATTATTATCCCAAAGATTTATCTCTTGCCTTCCAGCGAAGGGCTGCAGCTGAGCGCGTTCAATAAAAGCATAAAGGAAGGCGTATAAATCAAATCTAAAACAGCGCAAATAAAACCACCGTTTTGTTTTTTTTTAAATAACAAAACATGAATTAAAATCGTGTTTGGGTCCCGAGGCCATAGGGGCTGAAGGCCTTGGATGTTTTAGGATGGAAGTTCTCTCTAAGATATTATGGCAGAAGAAGAAGAAATGGAAGACTTGTAAAAGCTTAAAAGCAAAACAGGTGAAAAAGAACAAATATTGGGGGACAAATAATAAGGGCCTGGTGGCTCAGCAGACTAATGCATTGTAATTAACTCCAGCTGTCTGAAATTACTGTAAGTTCGAATCTCACCGGGCTCAAGATTGACTCAGCCTTCCATCCTTTCTAATGTAGGTAAAATGAGGACCCAGTTTGTGGGGGCAATAAGCCGACTTTGTATAAATATGCAAAAAGTATGAAGGCTATTGCTTAACGCATTGTAAGCCGCCCTGAGTCTCCTGAGAAGGGCAGCATATAAATAAATTTAAAAAAAAAAAGAGGCCTCGATTTGCAACCAACATTGGGAGCAGACTTTCCGTTGCTAAGCAAAGCGCCTGTTAAGTGACTCGTGCCTGATTTTGCAAGCTTCTTGGGAAGTTGTTAAATAGATCATGCGGTCATTAAGCAAATCCGGTTTCCCCCATTCATTTTGCTTGTTGGGAACCAGCTGAGAAAGTTGTAAACGGCCATCACATGTCCGGGGGACGTTGAAACTGTCATACAACATGCCGCTTGCCCAGGGTCTGAATTTCGGTTACTTGACCATGGAGATGTTCGGTGGTCATAATTGCAAGGACCGGTTATCAGACACCTTTTCCAGTGGCGTTGTAACTTTCGCTAAACGAATGGCTGCGAATCCCTATATTTTGGAAGAGGCCAAGGGAGTCAAGCTGGAATAGATGGGAGGAATGCAGCTTTTGTATGGCAAACTGTCACTCAGCCAACCACCATTAAGCCATATAGGATGGTTTGGTTCAGCGGAATTTGATACACAAGAGTCAAAAAATCCGCGTACTTTTCTCTCTTTTCCACGTTGTGCTTTTTCTTCTCTTCCACTTTTCTTTTTTCCCGTTTTCCAACCTGTGTTTGTTATCTTGAATTGTCTTTGCAGAAAATTAAAAACCCCAAACTCAAAAACAAAAGCAAAAAAACATTGTATAATGGCGTGGAGTTGAGTAGTACGGCTTAGGAACGGTGAGTGTGTTCGTGTGAGTCCATTGTGTTTACTCACCTATCCATTGCCTAAAAAGTGACACAGCAGAGAAGTTCGGCAGCAATAACAGCTGTTGTGTTTCTTCCCCCCGCCTGATCTTATCCAGAGCATCAGACGGGGCCAGGCAGAGTAGGAGTAAGCGAGGGAGATTTTATATATAATATATATAATTCGTCATCTTCAGGCTGGTGTTCTCGGCTTTGAAGCCGAGAACACCAGCCTGAAGATGACGAATGAGACTTCGTCGAAACGTCGCCAAGATACTTCCAATTCTACGCGGGAGAAGACCTGAATAACCAAAGACCTACATACAAACACCCGCGAAAAGCTCAGAAAACATATATATATATATGAAAACGTAGCAATAAGCATGGAATTTGCAGAGAAACGAGCAGTTGTACAAATCAGCAGAGAAAGAGGCAGCAGACGGCAGAGAGGGCTGTGAACAGAGATGGAATTCAGCCGGTTCGTGCGAATCGGTAGCAGAAATTACAAGTCGGCCTGCCCGCCTGCCCTGGCTCTATGGGTGTCCTATTTAGACACATTTTTGAGGCCGAGTGGATGCAAGGAAGGCGCCCGCATGAGCAAAGCGCATGCGCAGTAAGCTGGGCGCATGCACGGAAGGCAGGCGTGTGCGCGAACCGGGCGCCCGCGCACTGAGAACCGATAGTAACAAAATGTGAAACCCACCCCTGGCTGTGAAGCCAGATTTATCTCTGCAGGTAGTCCTTGACTAACGACCACAATCGAGCTGAACATTTCTGCTGCTAAGCGGGACCATTGTGAAGTGAGCTTTTTGGCCTCGTTTTACGACCTTTCTTGCCCCAGTTGTTAAGCGAATCAGTGCAGGTGTTAACATTTGTCGCACGGTTGTTAAGTGAATCTGGCTTCCTCATTGACTATGCTGGTCAGAAAGTCGCCAAAGCGGAGTCACATTACCTCGGGACACTGGAACCGTCATAAGTACATGCCAGTTGCCAAGCATTTTGAATTTCGAATCACGTGATCACGGGGATGTTGCAACGGTCATAAGTGTGAAAAACGGTCCTAAGTCACTTTTTTAAGTGTCGTTGTAACTTCGAATAGTTAAACTGTGACCGTCGTAAGTCTAAAACCCTTGCCAAACCATCTGAATTTAGGTAGTCCTCGACTTACAACAGTTCCTTTAGTGACTGTTCGAAATTACAATGGCACTGGAAAAAAAGTGACTTAGCACTGTTTTCTCACACTTAACAACCGTTGTGGCCTCTCCGTGGTCAGACTCTTGGCAACGGACTCATATTTATGACGGTTGCCATGTCCTGGGGGTCACATGATCCCCTTTTGATCTCCCGACGAGCAAAGCCAGATTCACCGAACAACTGTGTTGCCAACTTAAGAACTGCAGGGATTCACTTAACAGCGGGGGTCAAGGAAGGTCGTAAAAGGAGGCAAAACTCACTTCCAGTAATGTCTCCCTCAGCAAGAGAGATTGCGGTCGTGAGTCGAGAGCTCGCCTGGACATCCGTTCCAGCCTCCGCCTTGTCTCTTTGCCACCAAGGAGAATTGACGCACGTCGACACAAAAGATGCTGCTCTCGGTTTGTGTGCGAGAAGTTACCAACTCCCAGCGGTCCTTTCGGGGATTCGGCTGGCTGCGTCGGAATGACTGAGTCACCGCGGGGGACGAGTCCTTCATTTGGAAAACCGTACGGGCATCCCCGGGAAATCGGCTAATTGAATTTCTTCAGCTTTGCCCAGTCCTCTGCAGTCCTCACAAAATGCAGCCAAATGCCAGCATCGCAACCTCAGAGGGTTGTGATGACGCCAAACCCCCCCCCCCAGCTTTTTATTTTTTTGGCTGGTTAGCATCCTGGGGATTTGAATAACCTCCTCTTGAGTTCTGGAACTCAAATGGAAACAGGCTGAACACTCAATGTCAAGGTTCAAGGGAGGAATGAAGGGGAGGATTTAAATTCTGACTCTTTCCAGCTCTGCGAAAAAAATGTGCTTTTCGGGATAACGGAGTCAGAAACCCTCTCCCATTCCAGACCACTGGCTGTCTAGTCTCTTCTTAAAAGCCTCCAGTGTTGGGGTACCTAGAACATCCAAAGGCAATTTGTTCCACTGGTTAATTGTTCTCACTGTCAGGAAATTTATCGTTAATTCTTGGTTGCTTCTCTCCTTGATGAGTTTCCACCCGTTGCTTCTTGTCCTGCCTTCTGGTGCTTTGGAGAATAGCTTGACTCCCTCTTTTTTTGGGGCAGCCCCTGAGATATTGGGACAGTGCTCCTTTAAACTGCTCTTCCCATTTCGATTCCATTTGTCCGTTCATTCCCTTCTGAGGCTGATGATCTCACGGCAAATCCCGATTAAGCTGTTAGGTGCAAGAAGCCAGGAACCGGGATAGAGTTCAAAAGTATTACAGATCTGATTTCATGCTCCCTATACAGGTAGGGGACCCGGGGGCTCAGTGGCTAAGACCACTGAGCTTATCAATTGAAATGTCGGCAGTTCAGCGGTTCGAATCCCGAGTGCCGCGTGACTTGTCCCAGCTTCTGCCAACCTAGCAGTTTGAAGGCACTTAAAAAAAAAAAAAGCAAGTAGAAAAAATAGGGACCATCTTTGGTGGGAAGAGAACAGTGTTCTGTGCGCCTTTGGCGTTGAGTCATGCTGGCCACATGACCACAGAGACGTCTTTGGACAGCGCTGGCTCTTCGGCTTTGAAACGGAGATGAGCACCGCCCCCTAGAGTCGGGAACGACTAGCACGTATGTGCGAGGGGAACCTTTACCTTTACCTATACAGGTAGTCCTTGACTTATGACCACAATTGAGTCCAGAATTTCTGTTGCTAAGCGACATATTTGTTCAATGAGTTTTTGACTCCATGGTTGCTAAGCAAATCTGGATTCCAACTTGACTTTGATTGTCAGTTGGCCGCCAACAGGGAATCACATAATCCCCCAAGATGACTGCAACCCTCCTAAATACTAGCCAGTTGTCAAGCATCCAAATTTTGATCACATTTTGAGGAGCCTGCATAGCTCAGCAGACTAATGCATTGTAATTTAACTCCAGCTGTCTGCAATTAGTAAGTTCGAATCTCACCAGGCTCAAGGTTGACTCAGCCTTCCATCCTTTCTAAGGTGGGTAAATTGAGGACCCAGTTTGTGGGGGCAATAAGCTGACTTTGTATAAAATATACAAAAGTATGAAGGCTATTGCTTAACGCATTATAAACTGCCCTGAGTCTCCGGAGAAGGGCGGCATATAAATCAAATTAAAACAAAACAAAACAAAACAAAAAACCCCGTGACCACGGGGATACCAAAACGGCCGTAAGTGTGATATGTCAGGGCGATTGGAACTCTGAGTGGTCACTAAGTGAATGTTTGTAAATCAAGGTCTACCTGCATTACTAGTTTATTTCATGCTACCTATATACAGGCGGTTCAGATTAACAGAGTTGGAAGGGACCTTGGAGGTCATCTAGTCCAACCCCCCACCCAAGAGACCCTACACCATTTCTGACAGATGGCCGTCCAATCTCTTCTTGAAAGCTTTCAGGGATGAAGCTCCCACAACTTCCGAAGGCAACTTCTGTTCCATCGGTTGATTGTTCTCACTGTCAGGAAATTCCTCCTTATTTCTAGGTTGAATCTCTCCTTGTTCAGCTTCCATCCATTATTCCTTGTCTGGCCTTCAGGGGCTTTGGAAAATAGCTTGACCCCCGTCCTCCTCTCTGGGGCAGCCCCTCCAATATTGGAAGACTTCTATCATTCTCCCCTGGTCCTTCTCTTCACTAGACGAGCCATTCACCAGACTGGAAATACCAGCAGGCAAGGTGACCAAATAAGAGTCAACGGACTTCAGGGAGAGCTAGAGTGGTGTCTCTTACAGGGGTGTAGACCCTCCAAACTCATGTTGCATTTGAACATCGGGTCCTCAGGTCACGTGACCGACTTGTTTTACAACCTTCGTGATTTTTTTTTTAATTTGATTTATATGCCGCCCTTCTCCGGAGACTCAGGGCGGCTTACAATGTGTTAAGCAATAGCCTTCATACTTTTGTATATTTATATTTATACAAAGTCAGCTTATTGCCCCCAACAAACTGGGTCCTCAATTTACCCACCTTATAAAGGATGGAAGGCTGAGTCGACCTTGAGCCTGCCTGGGATTGAACTCACAAGTAATTGCAGCAGCTGGATCTTAAATGCTGCCTTTGTAGGAGGCATTACCACTCTACGCTACTCAGGCTCTATTTTACAACCGTTACGGGGCTGGTGTCATTAACGGCTGCTGTATGTCGAGGAGTAGCTGTTGATGGTCTTGTCTCTGTTCTCTGCGTCTTCCCGATTGATGTCATTCGCTTGATCATTTACTTTAGAGCAGCCTCCCCCCCCTTTTTTTTTGGAGTTTCTCTTTCTTTCTTTCTTTTTTTTTTCTTTCTTTCTTTTTGGCAAAAGAACAATGAACGCTCAGCTGGTTTGTGTTGCCCTTCTTCTTTCCTTTTTTTCTTTAAAAAAAAAAGAAAGGGAGTGGGGAAACATAACCCACACTATTGTTTGCCGGCAACAACAGATGTCATAAATCTGAAGAGAAGAGAGGGAGAGAGAGAGAAGGGAACAAAAAGCTTGCGGTTAATCTAACATCCCCTTTTCCTAAACATTTGCTCCTCTGCGTGCACACACCACCGGCGGGAGGGCGGGGCCGAGGGCGCGCAGAACGGAAGGTCTTGAAATCAGGTTGATGATTCAAGATCATGGGGATCTTGGAACGGAAAAGTTACTTGGGAATCCCGATGGGTGCTTTCTTTAGGAGGCAGCTGGACTTTTTTGTTTTTTCTTTGAAGAGGTTTTGCTTCTCATCCGAGAAGCTTCTTCCGCTCTGACTTGGATGGTGGGGAAGGGAAGGATTGATACTCCTTGCAGAGAGCTGGTCCTTTGCATCCTTTGAGAGCAGTGTTTCTCAACCTTGGAAGCTTGAAGATGGGAGGACTTCAACACCCAGAATCCCCCAGCCAGCGCTGCTGGCTGGGGGATTCTGGGAGTTGAAGTCCACCCATCTTCAAGCTACCAAGGTTGAGAACCACTGTTTTAGAGGGTCTCTGAGCCCACCTGGAGGTTTCTCTGTGTCCTCAGGGTCACCTGAGTGGTGCAAAGGGTTCCTGTCGTCTGCCATTTTTTCCCCTCTGGGAATCCATTCTTCGTCCCAGAGTCTTCATCCCAAATTGCATAGCTAAAACTTCTGGATTTCTCATTTTTCTTTGAAGACGTTTTGCTTCTCATCCAAGAAGCTTCTAATGCTCTGACTGGAAGGGAAGGATTTACATTCCTTGCAGACAGCTGGTCCTTTGCATCCTTTTGGAGGGTCGTTGAATGCACAGGAGGCAACTGGACAAGAAAACTCCAGTCGCCTCCTGAAAAAGCATCTTTGGGAGGACCATGACCTGAATGACTGAGAATCTCTAAAGAGACGTTGTTTGGGAAGTTAAGAAGATGAGCAGTTTACTGGGACAGGAAGAAAAAACCCCAGTTTTGGGTTTAATTTGGATTTACGATGCTCACATTGGTCGGTCCAACAAACCAGATTTAGTGGATCATGGCTAAGTGCTACTAGCCCCGTTCGCTAGATTTCAACCCTCTTTTAATTGGGTTTTCAGTTAGTCCTCAATTTACAAACTTTCATTTAGTGGCCGTTCGAGACTACAAATGGCATTGAAAAAAGTGACTTTTAACCATTTTTTTAACCTGCGACCGTAGCAACAACCCCACAGTCATGTGATCAAAACATTTGGCGATGGGTTCATATTTATGATGATTGCAGAGTCCCGGGGTTATGTGACCCCCCCCCCCTTTTGTGACCTTCTGACAAGCAACGTCAACGGGGAAGCTGGATTCACTTCGCAGCCGTGTCTCTAATTTAACAACTGCAGTGATTCGTTTACCGACGATGGCAAGAAAGCTCGCAAAAACGGGGCAAAACTCCCTTTAAATCCCTGGTTTTTCTTAGCGACGGGGAGCGCTGGGCTCAATTGCGGTCATAAATCGAGGGTTGCAAGAACAATTAATCAGTGGAACGAGTTGCCTCCAGAAGTCGTCAATGCTCCAACACTGGAACTTTTTAAGGAGAGATTGGGCAACCATTTGTCTGAAGCGGTGTAGAGTTTCCTGTCTAAGCAAGGGGTTGGACTAGAAGACCTCCAAGGGCCCTTCCAACTCATATTATTCTATTCTATTCTATTCTATTCGATTCGATTCGATTCGATTCGATTCGATTCGATTCCTATTCCTATTCCTATTCCTATTCCTATTCCTATTCCTATTCTATTCTATCCTTTCCTATTCCTATTCCTATTCCTATTCCTATTCCTATTCCTATTCCTATTCCTATTCCTATTCCTATTCCTATTCCATTCTATCCTATTCCTATTCCTATTCTATTCCTTTCTTATTCCTATCCTATCCTATCCTATCCTATCCTATCCTATCCTATCCTATCCTATCCTATCCTATCCTATCCTTATCCTTATCCTTATCCTTATCCTTATCCTTATCCTTATCCTTATCCCTATCCCTATCCCTATCCCTATCCCTATCCCTATCCCTATCCCTATCCCTATCCCTATCCCTATCCCTATCCTATTTTCTATTCCTTTGGAAGCTGTGGTCCTCCAGATGTGGCAAACCTTTCCTTCGTCTCCAGATGTCATGCCGTCTTTTCCGAAGACGACAATGATTAACCTCGGTGAAACATTTCCTACCCTGCCTTTCTCCTTCATGCAGTCTGACGTGCAGTTCCCGGTGTCACATCTGGAGCATTGGGGATTTTTTAACCTCAAGTGTAATGTGATTTTTTCTTTTGTTGTTGTTGTTGTTGTTTAAATCCCTCTTTTGCCTCAACCCCGCGCTCCAAAACGGAAAGCCTTCGGGGAGAGAACAACGACCAGCGGGAGGGCAGCGCCGCCATCCAAAGCTGATTCCCCCAGTTGTCCACCCTGGGTTAATTTTCTTGCTCCGTCGGGGTGGCATGAGTCACCCGGGACGACGCGAGGAAGAGGCGGAAGCGCCAGGACGGCTTCGCCATAGTAACGGGAGTGTTGCCGAGTTTGTGTTCAACAATCATCAAGCACCCCAGCGACTCCTGATAATGTGCACTTATCCAAATTGCGTCTCTGGCAGGAGTTCAAACTCAGCCAAGGCTTCTCCTGTACTGATGAAATCCGGGTTTTGTTTTTTTTCCCCCCCATTATATTCGAGTTTATTCCAAGAAAAAACCCACGTTAGAAAAGTGAAAAGAGGAAAAAAATATTTTCTTAAAAAATCTGAACAGCGTGTTGTCCGAGTACAATTAGTTTTGAGCAACAAAACGATAAGCATAATAGTAATATACATATCATTAATAATAAACACATAGTAAGATTAAGATAATTGGAATAGGATTACTAGGGACATGGTGGCTCAGTGGATAAGACGCTGAGCTTGTCGATTGAAAGGTTGGCAGTTCAGCGGTTCGAATCCCTAGTGTAATGGGGTGAGCTCCTGTGACTTGTCCCAACTTCTGCCGACCTAGCAGTTCGAAAGCAGGTAAAAAAGGCAAGTAGAAAAAATAGGGTCCACCTGTGGTGGGAAGGGAACAGCATTCCGTGCGCCTTTGGCGTTGAGTCATGCCGGCCACGTGACCACGGAGAGTCTTTGGACAGCGCTGGCTCTTCGGCTTTGAAATGGAGATGAGCTCCGCCCCCTAGAGTCAGGAACGACTAGCACATATGTGTGAGAGGAACCTTTACCTTTACCTTTAATAATAAAATTAGCTTATCCATACTGGAAAAGTTTCATTATATAATTAATCATTCTCTTATTCTTTTTAGATCCTAACCTCCGTTTCTGTTAGTTAGCCATTGGTAAAAACAAGTCCCATGTTAAAAAGTGTTCTGTTTCTTCCCTTCCTTTATTTTTAGTGTTAATCCGTCCATCTGCACATTCTAATATTTTTATTATAACACTTCCGTCTGAAGGGATCTCTTCATTTTCCCACTGTTGTCCAAACACAATTCTTACTGCTGTCAACACATGTCAGATTAGATATGTATTCCCTTTATTATACTGTTCTGGTAAAATACCCAATAAAAAGTTTTTCTGGTTTAAAATCAATATGTGGCTTTATCATTTTGTTCTAACCATGTATGTAAGTTTAGTCCAATATTTTTTTGCAAAAATTTTAAAAAGTCACCCAGCTGGATTTTTTTTTCTTCGTGCCCAAGACAAGAACTCGCTGTTTCCTGGTGTTTGGCCTGGTACTTTAACCACTAAGCCAAACTATCTCTCCCTGCATCTTCCCAGGATGAAATCAGAATTATAGCGAACAGAGGTGCCAAATGCTGAATTCTAGGTCTTTTGTAAAGCCGGCGTAAACATTTCAAAGAATTTTCCGTACAAAAAAATACCCGTCCATGGGTGTTATTAATGCGATGGACCAAAGTAGTAATAACAATGGGTATGCAATTGTGGGTGTGTGTCTGTGGGTCTGGTTGTGTAACTCTTTTCCTTCCTTCTGCGGTGCGGTTGATGCTGTAAGAGGTTGTGATGATGTGGAGGTCGGGCCAACTTAGCAAAAAATACTTCCGAAAATGGCCATTTTAAGCCAATTCTCGGAATCTTAGCTTGTTTCTTTTTAGGCTTGTAATTTTTTTTTAATTTTTATTTTTTGCACTTGTGTACAAATTTCTTTGCCCTGGAAGACAGTTCACACTCATTTCAGCCCTTGCTATTTTCAAGGATGACCGTTTCAACCTCCTGGTATTGTGTGTGTGTGTTTAACAAAATAGTTATTCTTTGTTGATGCTGCCAGTGACAACAAGATGGGGTTCCACCAAGAATCATAATCTTCTTTTTTCTCTTTGGATTGCTCAGGAGAAAGAAAGGAACTCTCGGAGAAAGAAGAAAAAGGGTCCCGTGATCCAAAACGAGGAAAGAGCTTTCCCTCCGGTGACTGAGGACGAAGAGATGGGCCAAGATGGGTCGGGCACCAGCGGCAATGAGGAGGAGATGGCCGAGGAGGTCGAGGCAGAAGGTGAGATGTTTCTCCAGGATGAAGTTGAATCTCTTGGTCCGTTTTTGCTTAGACCAAGGATCTCCAAACTTGGCAAAAGTTTAATGTCTGTGGAGACGCTCGGTCATCCCGAGTCATGCTTGTCCCAAAGGTGCTTTTTCAGGAGGCAACTAGACTTTGATTTTGCCTGAAGACATTTTGCTTCTCATCCAAGAAGTTTCTTCCATTCTAACTGAAGTCAAAAGTCAGCCAGAACGGAAGAAGCTTCTTGGATGAGAAGCAAAACGTCTTCAAGCAAAAACAAAGGAAGTCCAGTTGCTTTTTGGGGGGGAGGCGGGGGGGGAAACCCCCAACTTTAAGACTTGTGGACTTCAACTCCCAAAATCCCTCAGCCATCATGGCTGGGGAATTCTGGGAGTTGAAGTCCACCCATTTTAAAGTCACCCAGGTTGAGAAACACTGCTGTAATCCTTAATATTTCTATTACCTCAGCTAGCTTGCCACTAAGGGCTGACCTTCATGCTTGAAAGTCCACCCAAACCATGTTCTGTGCCCCAGCAGAGCATTATAATGTCACAAGAGGCTGATAAACACTATCAGATTTTCTGGAGAAGGAGCCAGAGATTAAAATCTTCCTGATTATTACTTAGCACAGAGGGTTTGCAACCTTAAACACTCAAAGAGCCATTTGGACCCATTTCTTACAGAAAAGAAAACACCGGGAGCCACAAATCCCTTCCCGTGTCTGACTATTTCTTGAGCGGCCACAAAACTACCATATGTAGTTGAATTAAATGTTCTGTTTTCTTTTGAAACTTTTCTTTTCATGGATTTATCCATGGTTGGCCTACCGGGGGTTGAAAAGCTCAATAAATCGCATGCCAACAGGTGTCACACATTGGCGGTTGTGACGCATATTTTGAGTGATAGGGAGCCGCAGCAGAGGGGTGAAAGAGCCACATGCAGATCCAGAGCCGCAGGTTGCTGACCCCTGGCTTAGCAGGATTTCTGGATTAATCTTTAATAGCCGCTGCTCTGTATCAACGTGGGATCAAGTCTTGATTCTAGACAAGATCATTTTTTGGCTGATTAGCATCAGAGGTGGGTTATTGTTGTTGTTAGTCTTGAAGTCATGTCCGACCCATCGCAATCCCATGGACCACATTCCTCCAGGCCTTCCTATCCTCTACCATCTGGAGTCCATTTAAGCTCCCGCCGACGGCTTCAGTGACTCCATCCAGCCACCCCATTCTCTGCTGGACACACAAGGAATTTGTCTTTGGTGCATAAGCTCTCAGTGTACATAAAAGAAAAGATACGTTCATCAAGAATCATAAGGTACCACACTTAATGATAGTCACAGGGTACAAATAAGCAATCGAGAAACAATATCAATATAAATCGTCAGGATCCAAGCAACAAGGATCCAGTCATAAATGGAAGGAGAAGGGTGGTAGGAAAGATGAGAAGATTAATAGTACTGCAGACTTAGTGAATAGTTTGACAGTGTTGAGGGAATTAGTTGTTTAGCAGAGTGATGGCGTTCGGGAAAAAACTGTCCTTGTGTCTAGTTGTTCTGGTGTGCAGTGCTCTACAGCGTCATTTTGAGGGTAGGAGTTGAAACAGTTTATGTCCAGGATGCGAGGGGTCTGTAGATATTTTCCCAGCCCTCTTTTTGACTCGTGCAGCATACAGGTCCTCCACAGAAGGCAGGTTGGTACCGTCGTTTTGAGGCTAGGAGTTGAAACAGTTGATGTCTAGGGTGTGAGGATTTTTTCCAGGCAGTGCTTAAAGGAACTCATTACAAAGCAGTTTTCAGGTAAATATTCTGTGCCAGAGACGCAGGCATGAGTCAGAGATGCTGAGAGGAAGGGGGGGGGAGATCTCATAGAGGGAGATGCAACAGCTGGTTCCGAGGACACTCGGTACACACGTGTGATGCGCTTTGTAAGTTTGAAGCAAGCGTTGGTTTGGTTACGGGAACTGGGCCTGGCTAGTCTTGCGAAGAGAAGGACCAGGGGAGACAGGATAGCCGTCTTCCAATATTTGAGGGGCTGCTACAGAGAGGAGGGGGTGAAGCTATTCTCCAAAGCACCCAAAGGCCAGACAAGGAAGAATGGATGGAAACTGACCAAGGAGAGATTCAACCTGGAAATAAGGAGAAATTTTCTGACAGTGAGAACAATCAACCGATGGAACAGAAGTTGCCTTCAGAAGTTGTGGGAGCTTCATCCCTGTAAGCTTTCAAGAAGAGACTGGACTGCCATCTGTCAGAAATGGTCTACGGTCTCCTGCTTGGGCAGGGGGTTGGACTAGATGACCTCCAAGGTCCCTTCCAACTCTGTTAATCTGTAATCTAGTTGAATGTCATCAGAGGCCAGACACTGGGACCTCTAAAATGGAGGTCACGAAATTGAAAGGTCTTTGAATGGCCACTCAGCTTCCCTGCCCCATCATACATCTAAAAGGGTGTAAGTCTTGCAAGTTTGAAGTTCGCTCATTCTGGCTGGGAATTTCTCTGGAGTTGAAATCATCCAATGTTGATTTCCCCCTTTGTAAACTGGCACAGCTTGCATGGAGCTGCCCAGATTCTGGAAAAGCCAGCCTTTTTCCTTGGCGTTGTTTTAGTTTCTTGCAACGGATGCAAAACAGCAAAGGCTTTTTCCCAGCGACCCACTCTGCCCCTCCCAGATTCTCTCCAGATTGCAAAGTGCAAAAAAACAATAATAAAATGAAATAAAATTGGAGTGAAGCCAAGATCCTGCAAGCTTTCCCAACCGAAATGGGGAGAAGTGGCTCTTTTCTCTCTCTCTCTCTCTCTCTCTCTCTCTCTCTCTCTCTCTCTCTCTCTCTCTCTCTCTCTCTCTCTCTTTCTCTCTCTCACTCATTCTCTAGCAGAATGTTGGCCAAAGCTCTCCGAGATTCCTGCTTAGTTTTGTTTTGCAGAAGGGAAGAGGGGAAGCTGCCTTTCGGAGGTGCTTGGCGAGGAGGGAGAATTCAGCGATGCTTGGAATTTGGTTGGAGGACTTAGGAAATGGAAATGGAGCTTTCAATCTGGGCAGACACTATTCCCTGTTGAGTTGATCCAAACAGTGTTTTTCAAACTTGGCCGCTCTAAATATGTGGACTTCAACTCCCAGATTTCCCCAACCAGCATGGGTGGACTTCACCTCCCAGAATTCCCTAGTCATCACTTCCAGTCCCTTCAACATGGATGAGTTCAGCTCCCAGAAATCCCCAGACGGAATGAGTGAACGTCAATTCCTTTCAGCTTGAATGGATTCCAGCTCCCAGAATTTTGAGACTTGAAGTCCGCATATCTCCCAGTAGCCATGTTTGAGACACCCCGGATCCAACTTAAGCCTCCCAACACCACCTGTCTTTTCCAAAATCTAATTTTCAGGAGAATTCTTCCCTAACCCTTTAAGAGACTTCTCTCTCTCTCTCTCTCTCTCTCCTCCACTGGTTTATTTTGCACCACCTTTCAAGAGACTTTCCCATGCCTTGTTCTTCTGGAGCATCCTTCAGCACCTGAACATTTCCCCCCAAAATTCAGGAAACTATGACTTCATTTCCTTCTCACCCCCCACCCCACCCCTTACCGCCACACCCAAGCCCAGGGGTCTGGCTGCCGCCTCCGTTCTGCCTCTGTTTATGTCGACGGTGGTCGCAAGCCTCCATTTTGAAGCCCGCACACACATTTTCGGCATCCTTGTGGTGCCTTCCTTGGATCCGATCCCAGAGCTGGGGTGGAGCATGGAACTCTGTTCCCTGGGCTGTGCCAGCATTTAAAAAACCTTTTGGATGGAGCCAAAAAGGATATAGAAAGATAGATGTCCTTCCGCCGTGCCAGGAATTCCAGGTTGCACCAATTCCAAGCCGAGACACATTCCGTGCTCCGAATGAGCAAGGTGGTTTTAATTAAATTTGGGGAAGGCTCCTTACCTGGAGGAATGTTCCTTTCGCATATGTGCCAAGGATTGCGCAACAAACCTCAGAGATCCTCATGATGCAATCAAATGGTGGTGGTGTTTTTTTTAAAAAAAATGGTGATGAAGATGAGATGGCTGTGTGCTTCTGCACCTGTTTATTGAATTCAGAGCGTCGATTGCAAAGAATTTCCATGTTGGCCGCTGGGTTAATTTGAGAAGGCGGGAATTGCTCATCAAGAATCTTCTCCCCTCCTCCAAAATCCAGAGTGATGTCCCCTTCAAGTCATGTTTGACAATGGAGCTGTCACCTGTCTGACATGTTACAAGCGAACCCAGGTGTGGATGACACCTCCTCACAAAAAAAAAAAAAAGAAAAAAAGAAAAAAAAGGACTCAATCAGAATAGAGCTGGAGGGGACCTTGAAGATCTTCTAGTCCAACCGCCTGCTGAAGCAGGAGACCCTATACCATGATGGGAAATCTATGGCATGCGTGCCAGAGGTGGCACAGAGCACCCTTTCTGTGAGCACGCAAGCAGGGGTGAAATGCTCCCGGTTCGGACCAGTTCGCCCGATCCGGTAGCGATGGCGGCGGGTGGCTCGGAGAAAGGGTAGCAAAAATCCCTGCGGGCCCCCCCCCCCACCATGCTCAGTTGAGTCGCATGATCATCAGAGGCTTTTTTTTTTACTTTTCAAAGCATTTTTTCTACCACCTCTTCCGACGAAAAAATGCTTTTAAAAGTAAAAAAAAAAAGCCTTTGATGATCGCGTGGCTCGGCTGGGATCCTCAGAGGCTTTTTAAAGCGTTTTTTTCTGCAACCTCTTGGCCGAAGAGGTGGTAAAAAAAATGCTTTGAAAAATCTCTGACGATCCCAGCTGAGTTGCCTGATCGGCAGAGAGGCTTTTCAAAGCATTGGAAAAAATGCTATGAAAAGTTAAAAAAAAAAAAAAAGTTGGCCATGCCCACCCAGTCACATTACCCCCCCCCACCACCACCACCAAGCCACGCCCACAGAACCAGTAGTAACAAATTTTACATTTCACCCCTGCACGCAAGCCAACGCCCCAGTTCAGCTCCACCGTGCCGGCCAGCTGGGTCTCAGCCATGCATGCATGCAGGGGGCATGTGTGTGGGGGCCACACATGCATGTGTGGGAGGGGCAGGGCACGTGCAGGGGATGAAGTGGGTGCAGGGGAGCAGCACATATGCGCAGGGGGCCCTCTACCATTTCAGACAAGTGACTGTCTAGTCTCTTCTCAACCTCCAGTGATGGAGCCTCCACAACTTCTGGTGGCAAGCCATTCCACTGGTTAATTGTCCTCAGTGTTAGGAAGTTTCTCCTTAATTCCAGGTTGCTTCTCTCCTTCATTAGTCTCCATCCGTCATTTCTTGTCTCGTCTCATACTCTAGTACCCTGGTAGCATTTGGCGTGGTGCACAGGTGTCACTGCCACCCTGAGCTCAAAGTAGACACCCAGGCAGATAATCCTTCACTTACAACCGTTCATTGCAAGTCTCAAATGTTTGTGTTCCCCCCACCCCCCAGAAAAAAAAAATCCAGATTTTGTGTGTGTATGTGTTTTCCTTGAAAATGTTTCGCTTCTCGTCCAAGCTTCTTCAGTTCATTTCAAAAAGCTTCTTGGACGAGAAGCGAAATGGTGTTTCAAGGAAAATACCGAGAAAGTCCAGTTGCTTTTTTTGGATTGGGAGGGCTGGGAGGCGGGAACCATATTTGGGATAACCATGACCTGGGTGATTGAGAATCTCCATAACATTCATGGCGAGGCACTTCCTTTCAGTCTACTTCAGATAGTCAGAAAGTCTCCTCCTCTCGGGGAACATCCAAGACCCAGAAAATCGAGAACAGGAACCTGGAAATGAAGAATGAATTTGCTATGTGTACCATAAAGGACTTCAGCAAATCTCTCCCCCTCGCCTTTCAATGGAATTTCGCCTATTCTGAAACATCTGGGGAGATGGTCTCCCAGATCAAGGTCACCTTCAGTGCAGAAATAGGAAAATAACATTAACTCTGTCCGTCCTTTTGAGGGCCTGTCAATCCTTCCCAACGGGAATAATAATAATAACAACAACAGCAACAACCAGCCAATGGTATTTGTGATGCATTTTTGAATGTTCAGTTGACTGAGTTTCATGTTTAATGAATAAAGTATAATAATAATAACAACAGCCTCCCATCTGCAAAGAAATCCTGCAGCCTTCCAATTAGGTTTTTTATGTTATTCTCTGTATGTGTGTCTGTGGGTTTTTTTTTTTTACAGCTGCAGTCTCAATGAAGTGAAACGCAGGTCAAGGTTGCTAGGAGATTAATAGCAGCAAGCCCTTAAAATCCACTCCCCAATACACCATCAACATGCTGGAAATGCAAACTCCATAAAGGCACTTACTATCATATGTGGTGGACCTGCCCAATGGCAAAACAATACTGGCAAATGATTAGATCCCAGATAGAAGAAACCATGCAGCAAAAGATAGAAATAAGACCAGAAACTTTTCTACTTGGAATACTAAACGGACAATATGAAAAAGAAATAACATATTTAATTATACATATGATAACAGCAGCACGAATACTATACGCACAATATTGGAAGAGTAGTGATATACCGACAGAAGATAGGGTAATTAGCAAAACCATGGAATGTGCAGAATTAGATAAATTCACTAAGGAACTACAAAATAGAGAGGAACATGATTACTATCTAGTATGGAAAAGGTGGTATTGTTGGTTGGAAAATAGAAAAGGGAAAAAGGGTCAGGAAGTAAATTGAACTACCAAATAAAGAAAGAGGAAAACATAGTACACGTATAAGTCAATAATAAACCAGAAAGATAGATAGAAGGGAAAGACCAAATATGGAGGAGTTAAATCATGAAATAAGATTACAGACTACAGTTGCGATAATTTGGATAAATATTTGAATTTGTGTTTATATGTTTATGTTTTGTATGTTTTACTGTTTTATTGTTTAGTTTGTTTTACTGTTTTATTGTTTTGTTTAGGCTGTATATATAAATAAAAATTGAAAAAAAAATCCACTCCAGGAATTCGGGAGATCAAGTTAATGATGAAAAGATCAGAAGCCCCACCCCCACCCCCACCTCCCTTTCTCCAAACGGGGGTCGTGTCTTTTAATTATCCTTAAAAGGTGTGGTTGTGTATGTTTGTGTAATTTGTGTGTGACTAGCCAACCAGGGGTAAGTTTCACTTACCTTTGCTACTGGTTCACTTGTGTGTGCGTGCACCACTTTTATATTTTCTGATGTCCGGGTGGGTGGGCGGAGCTTCCCACTGCTGCTACCAATTCGCACGAACTGGTAGCAACCCAGCATTGTATGCTTGAAAAGCATGGCTCGGAGCACCCTGTTGTGACTTCACACCTGAGGATGGATTTGGATAACGGTTGATTTGGAATCTGCCCAGCTTTAGTGTAGCTTTTAGTGATTTCTCTTTGTGTGTGTGTGCATGTATGTATTTAATGGTTCTGCAAGGTTTTAGGGAAAAGCTGTTCTCAGATCAAGAATAATCACCAAAATTAAGACGCACAACCCTTGCAGATGATGGTAACCTTACAAACAACTGTAAAATATATTTGCAGCTAAAAGTTCCCTTCCTAAAAACAATTACAGGCACTCCTTGACTTACAGTGGTTCTGTCAGCACTAGGATAAATGGCCTGAAAACCTGACAGGCTCAGTGGGCGACCGCCATTCAAAGTTAACAATGGCACTGAAAAAAGTGAGTTGTGATATTTTTCACACTTACGACCGTTGTAGCATCTCCTATGGTTCAAGTGATCAAACTTCGGACGCTTGGCCACTGGCTCATATTTATGACGGTTGCAGTGTCACATGGTTTAACAGTGAATTTAACAGATGAACAGAGTTGGAAAGGGACCTTGTAGGTCATCTAGTCCAACCCCCTGCCCAAGCAGGAGACCCTAGACCATTTCTGATAGATGGCAGTCTGGTCTCTTCTTGAAAGCTTCCAATGAAGCTCCCACAACTTCAGAGGGCAACTTCTGTTCCATTGGTTGATTGTTTTCGCTGTCCTCCTTATTTCCAGGTTGAATCTCTCCTTGTTCAGTTTCCATCCATGATTCCTTGTCTGGCCTTCAGGTGCTTTGGAAAATACTTGACCCCTTTGTCTCTGTGGCAGCCCCTTAAATATTGGAAGACTGCTCTCATGTCTCCCCTGGTCCTTCTCTTCACTAGACTAGCCAGGCCCAGTTCCTGCAACCGTTCATTGTATGTTTTAGCCTCCAGTCCCCTAAAATCATCTTTTGCAATCTTCTAACAAGCAAAATCAATAGCCTGATTCACTTAAACAATAGTATTTCTAATTTAGCAACAGCTGTGATTCACTGAACAACCCTTGGCAAGAAAGGTCGTAAAATGGGGGAAAACTCACTTAACACAAGTCTCAATTAGCCACAGAAATGTTGGGCTTACTTGTGGTCATAATTTGAGGAGTGTTAAAATAACAAACTGAAGAAAGGAAGATGGTCTTCAGTAGACCAGCCCATCATGGTAGTTTAAAGCGAATCTAAACCATGGTTTCTTCTAGACTTTTCCCATGTGAGTTTCTGGCACCAGTGTGTGGGGAAATGCACCTCCTCTCCTCCTGCTTGCAAAAATCCTAAGACGCTTCTCTTCAAAATCTCCACAGTCTCAGCCTGCAACCCTTCCGAGTTAAATAATGCATTGCAACTCAGCAGCTCACTGCCATAAAATATATTTTGTTTAGGGCTCCTTTGGGACGCTGAGCGTTTGTGCGTTGCAAATGGAACCTGGCCATCGAAATGAACAGTATGTCTTTTTGTTTTAATTCCAGTTGCCGTTAATAACAGCTCCGACACAGACAGCCTGCCTTCTCCGAGACTTGACACCAAAAAGCCTCCGGAAAACGAGTCCAAACCAAATCCCGAACCCGAAGAAGAAACGACGGTCAACACGGAGAAAGCCACGATGTCCCCGGAAGCCAGTGCCGTAGACTCCGCTGGTCAGACGCCGGATGGGACCGAGCCTGGCCCAGCGGGTAGTGAAAAGCCGCAGGAGGAAGCGAAAGTCGATACGATAAAAACAGAAGAAGTAGAAGGAAACCCGAAGGACCCAGAAACGGACGTGGCGGGGATAAAAATGGAGGAAGGGGCAAATGTTGTCCCGGAAGACAACAAGGCCGATGACCAGAAAAGTGAGACCAGTAATGGGGTGGGGGCAGAGACTGAGGAGACCCCCAAGTCGGAGAAGAAGGAGTGCCCCAAAGCAAGCAAAACCGGAAGTGCTGCCTCGGATAGCGATTCCAGCGCCACGTGTAGCGCGGACGAGATGGACGAGCAGGACCCGGCGGACAAAACCAAGTAAGTGAAAAGACGGCGGGCGCAAAGAAGGAAGGAAGGGGGGAGACGCGGGAAGCCCTCGACTTACAACCACAGTGGAGCCCATCATTTCTGTTGCTAAGTGAGACCGCGGTTGAGTGAGTTTTGAATCCATTTGGCGACCTCTCTTGCCGCCATTGTTAAAAGCGAAATTCCCTGCGATTGTGAAGTTAGTTGCGCGGGTGCTGAGGGAATCCGGCCTCCCCGTTGATTTCGCTCGTCAGTAAGCCACAAAAGGGGATTGCGTCTCACACACACACACACACACACACACACACACACACAGGGACACAGCAACCATCGTAAATACAAGCTGGTGTCCAAGCGTCCGAATTTTGATCCTGTGATCAAAACATGGGGATCCTGCTACGGTCGTAGGTGTGGAAAACGGTCACAAGTCACATTTTCCAGTGCCATTGTAACTTTGAATAGTCACTAAGTGATAGTTTGTAAGTCGAGGACTATCTATACTTCTCATGAAAAGCTAACAAGGTGCGTTGGTACCCCTGAACATTTAACTTTAGACCCCTGAAGGTTTTTCCTGCATGGGGTGAGGTGATTCTTTTCTGCAGACAAGCCATCCGATTTTCAATAGCAGGACTTGTTTGGACTCCCGGGGAGATCTCTGGGGAAGTAGTGATCTTCCAGGGAGATCACTTCAGGAGTGAAATGCTCCCGGTTCGGATCAGTTCAACTGAACTGGTAGCGATGGCAGCCCGAGGCTCCGCCCACCCACCCGGTCATCATTACTTCCTGGTTTTAACCAGGAAGTAACCTTTTTTTTACCCTCAGCGCATGCACATGTGACATGCATGCAGTTCTGAACCAGATGGGAAGGTTAGTAGATTTCACCTCTGGATCACCTGGGACTCCCGGGGAGATCTTTGGGAAGTAGTGATCTTCCAGGGAGATCACTTGGACACCCGGGGAGATCTGCTTTTTCAACCAAAATTGATCTTTTGGGGTGATCTCCTTCTGGAAGACGTGATGGGGTGGGCTTGGTGCACTTCCCAAAGCTGTTTTTAGCTGGAAACTCAAAATCATGCGTGTGTGGCTGCGTTTCATTTCTGGCGCTTTGTGGGAGTGATTTAGGTTTCTGGATAAATTGGGCGGGGAGCCTACAAACGAGAGAGAGAGACGGGACACAGGGCAAATAGCAAAGTGGTTTGTACATTTCCTACGACCCCGGGAGCCGTTGCTCGGAGATTCCATGAGTCAAGAGGGCGAGCAAGTTTGCATTGTGTGGTCAGAAAAGAAAATAGGGGGTGGGGGGAAACCCCAGGGCTTCCTCTGAATCAGGCCATAGATTTCTCAGGAGCATCTGGAAGCTGAGTGAGCAAACCCTGTGACTTCAAAGTGGCTGATTTATGACCCTGATCTTCTCCGGGAGAAATTTGCACTCGGCTAATGATTTGTGACACCTCCTGACGGTAATTGAAAAGGCAGCTTCAGATCCTGCTTGGGATCGATGCCCACCGGTTGGGGTTAAAGGAGGTCAGGCGCCACCAGACGGTCACTTCCCGGACCGCCGGTCGGTTCTGGGACGACTGTCTGCCTGCCTCCCTCCTTCCCTCCCGTGGCTGAAAGGCTGATTTAGTGCAGCGCTTTTCACTCAATTTCCTTAAACGCCTCTTGAAATCATATTCTCGGGCAGACATTTATCAAGGGAGGACTGACCCGGGGCAAGAGAAAACAAGAGCATCGGGAGGACAAATTTATGGCATTGGCTGGAAGCAAGCCAGCCACCCCAAAAACACGTTGAGACTCTGGAAAGCGTGCAGAAAACAGCATCGAGGCTGGAGGCCGAAAATTGAACAGATTAACAGAGTTGGAAAGGGATCTTGTAGGTCATCTAGGCCCAAGCAGGAAACCCTACACCCTTGAGGGTGGCACCGGAGCCATATCCATGGGCACGCAAGCATTGCCCTCACTCAGCTCCAGGGGCATGTGCGTGCCGGCCAGCTGATTTTCGGGCCTTCCAAGCCCACTGGAAGTCAGGAAATAGGCCATTTCGAGCCTCTGGAAGGCCTCGGGGGCAGGGGTGGGAGGTTGTTTTTTATTTATTTTATTTATTTATTTGATTCGATTTATATATTTCTTTGGTTTTTGCCCTCCCCAGGCTCCAAGAAAGCCTCTAGAGCCTGGGGAGGGCGAAAAACGGTCCTACGGGGGCCACCAGTAACCTTTTTGCCATCGCATGACAAAAACGAGGGGGTCACACGTGCATGTGTGTTGGGGGTCCAGGGGGGCATTGAACTATGGGTGTGGGCACGTGCTCCCGCTTTTGGCACACGACAGCAAAAGGATTAGCCATCACTGCCCTACACCATTTCTGACCAATGGCCGTCTAGTCTCTTCTTGAAAGCCTCCAGGGATGAAGCTCCCACAACTTCTGAAGGCAACAAGGAGCCTGTGTAGCGTAGAGGGCTAATGCCTCCTACTAAAGGCAGCAATTAACATCCAGCTGCCTGTAATTCTGTGAGTTCAATCCTAGCCAGGCTCAAGGTCGACTCAGCCTTCCATCCTTTTTAAGGTGGGTAAATTGAGGACCCAGTTTGTGGGGGCAATAAGCTGACTTTGTATAAAAAAATATACAAAAGTATGAAGGCTATTGCTTAACGCATTGTAAGCCGCCCTGAGTCTCCGGAGAAGGATGGCATATAAATCAAATTAAAACAAAAAACTTCTGTTCCATCGGTTGAATGTTCTCACTGTCAGAAAATTCCTCCTTATTTCCAGGTTGAATCTCTCCTTGGTCAGTTTTCATCCATTATTCCTTCTTCTGGCCTTCAGGTGGTTTGGAGAATAGGTTGACCCCCTCCTCTCTGTGGCAGCCCCTCAAATATTGGAAGATTGCTCTCATGTCTCCCCTGGCCCATCGTAACATGGGGCAAAATTCGCTTAACAAACCTGGAGACGTTAGCAACAAAAACATTGGGCTCCATTGTGATCACGTGTCGAGGACTACCTTTAAAACAGTGTTTCTCAACCTTGGTAGCTTGAAGATGGATGGACTTCAACTCCCAGAATCCCCCAGCCAGCGCTGCTGGCTGGGGGATTCTGGGAGCTGAAGTCCACCCATCTTCAAGCTTCCAAAGTTGAGAAACACTGCTTTAAAACAACCCCATGGACAACAGATCCCATGCGTCCGTGCCAACCTCCATTAACCTCCTGGCCCCAATGGTTTCAGGTGGGGGCGGAGTGGGAGGGTAGATGCCACAGCTTCCCATCCTTGCAAAGAAGCTTTCGACAGCATCGAGGTGTTCTGTAGCTTCCTACAGGGCTACTTGCAAGCCGAATGGAAGGAAAAAGGTCTCCAAAGATAATTATCGTTGCATATATATTTTATAAAGGCTGCTGCTGGCAGCTGGAGGAATGAGAAGTTCAAGTCTCGGTCAGGCTAAATATAAATGAATACGGAGACCTGTACAGTCATGCATTAACTCTTGTCAGTTTATGGCTCGGGAACAAGCAGAGATGTTCAGAGGGTAAAAAAAACCAGCCACCACGAGCCGGAGAATGCCGAGCAGAAACCTAATCCCGTGTTCCCGGTGGGTTGAACCCCTGGGAGATCACTGGCATGGTTCAATCTGTTCGTCTTTCAGCCGCTTACCAAAGTGATTCACAATCTTCTCTTATAAATCTCCAAATCTTGAGATTTGGTGTTGTTGTCTTTTGGCCCCCACATCAAGGAGATTTAACACAAGGTCATCAGGCAGGTCCCATAAATCTTAATTCCGTTGAAAGCAGTCCCAAAGCTCCCCCAAAATCCTCTGATAGGGGTCTCCAATGGACAAGAAGACATCCCAACATGGTTCATGATCTTCTCTTATAAATCTCCAAAGCTTAAAAGTTTGTGTGTTGTTTTCTGGCACCTACATCAACGAGATGTAACATGAGGTCATCAGGCAGGTCCCATAAATCTTAGTTCCCGTGAAAGCAGTCCCAAAGCCCCCCAAAATCCTCTGATAGGGGTCTCCAATGGACAAGAAGACATCCCACCATGGCTCAAGATCTTCTCTTATAAATCTCCAAAGCTTAAAAGTTTGTGCTGTTGTCTTCTGGCACCTACATCAAGGAGATAAGTCAACACGAGGTCATCAGCCAGGTCCCTGCAATCTTTGTTCTGGTGGGAACAGTCCCAAAGACCCCAAGGTCTTATGATGGGACGTTCCAACATGGTTCAATCTCTTCTATCAGTCTCCGAAGTGTGAAAGTTGGTGCTGGCACCCACATCAAGGAGACTTAACATGAGGTCATCAGGCAGGTCCCATAAATCTTAGTTCTGGTGAAAGAAGTCCCAAAGAGCCCAAAATCTAAGTCTCCAGAAGACATTCCAACAAGGTTCATGATCTTCTCTTATAAATCTCCAAAGCTTTGGAGATTTGGTGCTGTTGTCTTCTGACATCCACATTAAGGAGATAGGTCAACATGAGGTCATCAGGCAGGACTTTGTTTTAGTGGGAACAGTCCCAAAGACCCCCAAGGTCTTCTGATGGGGTCTCCAATGGACAAGAAGATATTCCATCATGGTTCATGATCTTCTCTTATAAACCTCCAAAGCTTGAGACTTGGTGCTGTTGTCTTCTGGCACCCACATCAAGGAGACTTAACACGAGGTCATCAGCCAGGTCTCATAAATCTTAGTTCTTCTGAAAACAGATTCAGACCCCAAAATCCTCTAATGGAGGTCCCCAGTGGACAAGAAGACATTCATGATCTTCTCTTCTGACACCCACATCAAGGAGATAAGTCAACATGAAGTCATCAGCCAGGTCTGTGTTCTGGTGGGAACAGTCCCAAAGACCCCAAGGTCTTCTGATGGGATGTTCCAACATGGTTCAACCTCTTCTCCTATCAGTCTCCGAAGCGTGAGAGTTGGTTGCTATTGTCTTCTGGCACCCACATCAAGGAGACTTAATACAAGGTCATCAACCAGGTCCCCTAAATCTTAGTTCTGCTGAAAGTAGTCCCAAAGACCCCAAAATATTAATGGGGGCCTTCAGGGGGCAAGAAGACATTCCAGCTTGGCTCATGATCTTCTCTTATAACTCTCCAAAGCTTAAAAGTTTGTGCTGTTGTCTTCTGACACCCATATCAAGGAGATAAGTCAACACAAGGTCATCAGCCAGGTCTGTGTTCTGGTGGGAACAGTCCCAAAGACCCCAAGGTCGTTTTATGGGACGTTCCAATATGGTTCAACCTCTTCTCCTATCAGTCTCCAAAGCTTGAGAGTGTATTGTTTCCTGGCACCCACATCAAGGAGCCGTTGGCTAGGTCCCATAAATCTTTGTTCTGGTGAAACCAGTCCCAAAGACCCCAAAATCTTCTGATGGAGTCTCCAGTGATCCAGAAGACATTCCAACAAGGTTCATGGTCTTCTCTGACAAATCTCCAAAGCTTAAGAGTTTGTGTTTTTATCTTTTGACACCCACAATTAAGGAGATAAGTCAACACAAGGTCATTAGACAGGTCTTTGTTCTGGTGGGAACAGTTTCAAACACCCCCCAAAGTCTTCTGATGAGGTCTCCAGTGGACAAGAAGACATTCCAACATGGTTCATAATCTTCTGTTTTGGAGATTTATAAATCTCCAAAGCTTAAAAGTTTTCTGACACCCAAATCAAGGAGATAAATCAACACGAGATCAGCAGCCAGGTCCCAGCAATCTTTGTTCTGGTGGGAACGGTTTCCAAAGACTCTAAGGACTTCTGATGGATTTTCCAATGGTCCAGAAAATGGTTGGGGTCCTCATGTCTTAGCCAAAAGTGAAACAGAGCCTCGAGACAGTTGTCTAAGGACTTGAAGAGATCAACTCATGTTTGACTTTTAGCAAGGTCAAAATTACAGGTGGTCCTTGACTTAAGGTCATACTTGGGACCAGCATTTCCATTGCTAAGGCAGATGCTTGTTAAGTGAATCACAACTGATTTTATGACCTTTTTTCCCATGGTTGTTGAGTGAAATCTCTGCAGTTGTTCAAGCGAATCAGTTTGAATTTAAGGGCCAAAGCAGAGAGCTCGGAAGGAGGTTCTCAAGCAGGATTGTTGGGTCTCTCTGCAGGTTGCCGGCTGCCCGCTTAAGTCTCCTTGGTACCCCCCAACGATGCCCGACTCACCACCCTCACCTCAGAAGCCTCTGGACCTGAAGCAGCTGAAGCAGAGGGCAGCTGCCATCCCTCCCATTGTAAGTCCCTTCCCTTCCCTTCCCTTCCCTTCCCTTCCCTTCTCTTCTCTTCTCTCTCTTCCCTTCCCTTCCCTTCCTTCCCTTCCCTTCACTTCCCTTCCCTTCCCTTCCCTTCCCTTCCCTTCCCTTCCCTTCCCTTCCCTTCCCTCTTCTCTTCTCTTCCCTTCCCTTCCCTTCCCTTCCCCTCCCTTCCCCTCCCCTCCCCTCCCCTCCCCTCCCCTCCCCTCCTTTCCTCTCTCTTGCCTTGCCTTGCCTTCTCCCTCTTTCCCTTTCATCCTCCCTTCCCTTCCTCCTTTCCTTCTCTTTTTTCCTTTCGTCCATTTTCTCTCACCCTTCCTTACTTCTTCTTTCTTTCCTCCCTCCGTCCACTAATCTCTCGCCCTTTCCTTCCTGCCTTCCCTCCCTCTCTCTATAAAGTCAGCTATAGCACTTTGGGTTTTGAAGAAACTGGCACAACTGACTGACACAAACACAACCTGGGTGTGTGTGTGGGGTGGGGGGTGGGGGTTTAAGGGTGCTCATTGCAAAGGACCTAACCCGGGTTCTCATTTCCCTACAGATTTCCGAAGGTGCAGTGGAAGGAACATTGCAGAGTGGGGCCACCAAAGCCCCAGTGGCTCCCCACACCTTGGCCCTCTACCAGCAGCAGGTCGCCCTGGCCCAGGAGGAGGAGGAGGAGGAGGAGGCTGCACCCAGCAAGCCATCCCCATCAGAGAAGGAGCCCCCCCTTTGCTCCAGCACCAGCAACAGCCCTCGGGGAGCTCCGCATCGGAGCCCAGCTGAGGCAGACAAAGAGGGTGAGTTAACTTTGGGGTGTAGGAGATGCTGTGGGGGGATGAAGAAGAAGGGAGGGAGGGAAGAAGGAAAATTAGTGAAGGGAAAGGGGAAAGACGTTAGAAGAAAGGAAAGGGTGTAAAAGGAAGGAAGGAAGGAAGGAAAATTAGTGGAGGGAGAGAGGAAAAGTTAGAAGAAAGAAGGAAGGGTGAAAAGAGGAAGGAAGTAAAAAGAAGGGAAGGAAGAAACATTAGTGGAGGGAGAGAGGAAAGAAGAAAGGAAGGGTGAAAAAGCGGAGGAAATAGAAGGGGGGAAGGAAGGAAAATTAATGGGAGAGAGGAAAAGTTAGAAGAAAGAAGGAAGGGTGAAAAAGAGGAAGGAAGGAAAGAGAAGGAAGGAAGGAAAATGAGGGAGAGAGAAAAGAAAAAAGAAGGGTGAAAAAGAGGAAGGAAGGAAAGAGAGGGAGGGGAAGAAGGGGAGGGAGGCAGGGAAGAAGGAAAATTAGTGGAGGGAAAAGGGAAAGAAGTTAGAAGAAAGGAAGGGTAAAAAAGGAAGAACTGAAGGAAGGAAGGAAATTAGTGGAGGGAGAGAGGAAAAGTTAGAAGAAAGAAGGAAGGGTGAAAAGAGGAAGGAAGTAAAAAGAAGAAAGGAAGGAAGGAACATTAGTGGAGGGAGAGAGGAAAGAAATTAGAAAGGAAGGGTGTAAAAGAGGAAGGAAATAGAGAGGGACGGGAAGAAAGGGACTGGAAAGAAGGAAGGAAAATTGGAGAGAGAGGAAAAGTTAGAAGAGGTGAAAAAGAGGAAGGAAGTAAAGAGAGGGAGGGGAAGAAGGGAAGGGAGGGAGGAACATTAGGGGAGAGAAAGAAATTAGGAGGCAGGGTGAAAAAAAGGAAGGGAGTAAAGAGAGAGGGAGGGGAAGAAAGAAGGGAAGGGGAGAGGGGAAGGGAAGGGAAGGCAGAAAGGAGAAGGAACTCTCCTCGCTTATCAGGCAGTGAAAAGAGACAGCTTGAGAGTTATACTTTCAGACTTAAAGATGGTTCCGGAACTGTCAGCATGTCAATCATCCCCCCCCTCCTCCTCCTCTTCCCTTTGGGGCATGCAGTTGTGCACTTCCTCTTGATTTAGCCCCCATCCCGTTTTCCACTTGGCCTTCAGAGAAGGGCTGCCCGGCCAAGAAAATCCATTTGGATGACGGATGGCTTAAACCGACATCTCCCTCGCTCCAATTCCAGGGCTTTGATAAACAGCAGCAGTAACCTTCTTTCTGGGGATAAGTGCGGTTTTTCTCAAGGAGCTCTTTGAGTTACGGCTCTTCTTTAACGTAGGTGGGAAGGGAGTCGGAGGCAGGGGGTGGGGAGAGGAAAACCAGAATAAAATCAACCCTGGTTGAAACTTCAAAGCCAAGGTCTTTCTTCCCTGGTTGGGGCTGGAAGGAGTTTCTCTTTTTCTTCACCCAAGCATGCTGCTGTTAAGAAGAATTTACAGATT
>CM075968.1:26826548-26839048 GCA_038048745.1 Coluber constrictor foxii
AGGAAGCTAGGAGGGGAAAGCAGACCAGAAGAAAAAAATCTGATGGATTATTTTTTTAATGTTTTAGAAATATTTTAAGCCTTAAGAACTGGGTGAGATGCACCCTAGCGATGCAGATCTCGAACAGGTGTCCTGGATGGGGCACATTTGGGTTTGCAAAGGGAATAAAAGAATAAATACAGATAGAACTCGACTTACGACAGTTCATTTAGTGAACCGTCCGAAGTCGCAGAGCACTGAAAAAAAGTGACTTGTGACTATTTTTCACTCTTACAACTGTTGCAGTATCCCCACGGTCATGTGATCAAAATTCAAACGCTTGGCAACGGACTCGTATTTATGAGGGTCGCGGCATCCCCAGGGTCACGTGATTCCCTTTTTGTGACCCCCTGGCAAGCAAAGTCAATGGGGAAGACAGATTCACTTAACAACCGGGTTACTCATTTAACAAATGCAATGATTCACTTAACAACTGTGGCAGGAAAGGTCGTAAAATGGGGCAAAGCTCATTTAACGAATGTCTCACTTAGCAAGAAAATTTGAGGATCAATTGTGGGCATAAGTCGAGGACTACCTATAGTAGAGGACTTTTTTTAAAAAAAAAAGGTTCTTGGGGGTGTCATAAAGGAAACTCAATCAGGGTTCCTTAGTGGTAAATCTGAATTTCTTTTTTTTCATTTGGACCATCTTTCTCACTGGCAATCTTTGATTTATATCTTCCAGTGTTATGGGAAGGCAGCATTTTGCAGCTTATTGCACAAACAATGGTTGAGCCAGCCAATTTGCAGCTATCAGGAGCTATTTTTCAAACACACACACACACACACACACACACACACACACACACGAGTAACAAGATGTTTGCATTTAGTAAATGTTGTGAAAAGGCACCGAGAGAGGAAGAGAGAGAGGAGGGAGAGAGAGAGGAAAGAGAGAGGCGAGAGACAGAAGTTCCCCTCTGAAATGGTCTGAAATGGTATAGGATCTCCAGCTTGAGCAGGGGGCTGGAGTACAAGACCTCGAAAGTCCCTTCCAGCAATTATTGTGAGTGAGAGAGAGAGAATGAGAGAGAGAGAGAAAGAGAGGGAGAGAGAGGGAGAGGGAGAGAGGAAAGAGAAAGAGAGAGAGGAAAGAGAGAGAGGCAGAGAGGAGAGAGAGAGAGAGGACTGAGAGTGGGAGAGTGAGAAGAAGAAAGAGAGGAAGAGAGAAAGAGAGAAAGAGGGAGGGAGTGTGTGAGAGAGAATAAATATAAATAAATGAATGAATAAATAAATAAATAAATAAACAAATAAAAAGATACTTTGGAAATTCTGTGCAGAGCTTAATGGGTGAATGTACATTTTATGATAAAAGGCACCAGGTTTTGCAAACTCCCATCAGGTGCGTAAAAACAGCTGGACTCCATGCATGGCTGATTGATAAGATATAGGTAGTCCTCTACGTACGACCGCATTTACGAGCCCAAAATTTATGCGGCTAAGTGAGAAATTTGCGACGTGAGTTTTGTCCCATTTTACGACCTTCCTTGACTCAATTGTTAACTCATTAACATGGTTGTTCAGTGAATCCGATTTTTCCATTGAGGAGCTTTAACAGTAAAAGAGTTGGAAGGGACCTTGGAGGTCATCTAGTCCAACTCCCTGCTCACTCAGGGATTCGAGGGATTCAAACCGCCAAACTGCCGACCTTTCTGATCGATAAGCTCAGTCTCTTAGCCTCTGAGCCACCTAGTCAAACTTGACTTCACTTGTCAGAAGGTCACAAAAGGAGGATCACAAGACCAGGGAACTACAACCGTCATAAACATGAACTGGTTTGCCAAGCGTCTGAAATTTTGATCACGTGACCACGGAGATGCTACAACGGTCGTGTGTGTGAAACATGGTCTTAATTCACTTTCTTTCAGGGCTGTTGTAAGTTTGAATGGTCATTGAATGAACGATGTTGAGACTCAGGACGATGAGGGGACTGGAGGCTAAAACATATGATGAAAGGTTGCAGGAACTGGGCATGGCTGGTCTAGTGAAGAGAAGGAGCCAGCTAAATATGAGCCAAAAGTGTGCAGCAACAGCCAAAAAAGCCAATGCAATCCTAAATTGCATTAACAGAAGGATACAATCAAGATCTAGGGAGGTACTAATACCACTCTATAAAGCCCTAGTAAGACCACACCTAGAGTATTGCATCCAGTTTTGGTCCCCACACTATAAAAAAACATGTTGTGATTCTAGAAAAGGTGCAAAGAAGAGCAACTGGGATGATGAGGGGACTGGAGACTAAAACATACGATGAACAGTTGCAAGAATTGGGTCTGGCTAGTCTAGTGAAGAGAAGGACCAGGGGAGACAGGATAGCATCTTCCAATATTTGAGGGGCTGCCACACAGAGGAGGGGATCAAGCTATTCTCCAAAGCACCCGAAGGCCAGACAAGGAACAATAGATGGAAACTGATCAAGGAGAGATTCAACCTGGAAATGAGGAGACATTTTCCGACAGTGAGAACAATCAACCCATGGAACGGAAGTTGCCTTCAGAAGTTGTGAGAGCTTCATCACTGGAGGCTTTCAAGAAGAGACTGAAGTGCCATCTGTCAAAAATGATGTAGGCCAGGGTCTCCTGCTTGGGTGGGGGGTTGGACTAGATGACCTACATCCAACAGTTAATCTTTTAACTAAGTTGTAAGTTGAGGGCTACTTGTATTTCCTTCTAACCAACCCACCTTTCCTTCCCATCAGCTCAATTGAAAACCTCTTCTCGCTCTCAAGCTCAAGATCTCTAGACTTCAACTCCCTGCTTCTAAGCCAGGATTAACAAACCCTGTCTTAGCACAACAAGTGGACACGTTGAATTACGGCCATCGCCTCTTGCCTCATTGTCTTGAAACGTGTCAGCCGTTCTCGCCGGCAACTGGATCTCCAATCATTGTTGGAGAACATCTGAGCAAGAATGGCCGAGGTAGCAAATTTATAGCCAAAGTGACCTTCACAGAGGCTTGGTTTTCTTTTAGGAGCACAGCTGAAGAAGAGACGAATGAGCAGAGATGACATTCAAAGATGCTGGCTCTTCTTTTCGGAGAACATCTGAACGAGAACAGTTGAGCCAGCAAATCCCCAGCAGAGATGACCTTCAGTGGTGTCTCCAGCCTGCTATCAGCTCCTGGATCAGAGACATGGAGCAGGAGACATGCTCCTGTCTGTCTCGTTTTGAAACACCTTGGAACATCACGTATGAATTGCTTTCTCCTCAAAGGGGACTGGAGGCTAAAACATATGAAGAACGGTTGCAGGAATTGGGTATGTCTAGTTTAATGAAAAGAAGGACTAGAGGGTGACATGACACCAGTATTCCAGTATTTGAGGGGCCACCAGAAAGGAGAGGGGGTCAACCTATTCTCCAAAGCACTTGAAGGTAAGACAAGAAGCAAAAGATGGAAACTAATCAAGGAGAGAAGCAACCTGGAATTAAGGAGAAACTTCCTACCTTTGAAAACAACCAGGGGAACAGCTTGCCACTAGAAGTCATGGGTGCTCCATCAGGTTTCTATGAAGAGATTGGACAACCATTTGTCTGAAATGGTAGAAGGTCTCCTGCTTGAGCTTGGACAAGCATTGGAGTAGAAGACCTCTAAGGTTCCTTCCAACTCTGTTTTTTTTAAAATTTGATTTATATGCCGCCCTTCTCCGGAGACTCAAGGCGGCTTACAATGCATTAAGCAATAGCCTTCATACTTTTGTATATTTATACAAAGTCAGCTTATTGCCCCCACAAACTGGGTCCTCAATTTACCTACCTTAGAAAGGATGGAAGGCTGAGTCAACCTTGAGCCTGGTGGGATGTGAACTTACAGTAATTGCAGGTTAATAACTGTTAATAATAGTGCTTTAGCCTGCTGCGCCACCAGGGCTTATTCTACGTTCTATAATTATCTGGGTACATAACCATAAATTGTGATGGAGTGGTGCAGAGGCCTAGAGGTAGAGCTCTCGCCTCAGGAGGCTGCGAGTTCGATCCTAGGTAGAGGCAGATATTTCTCTCTCTGGGCACAATGAGAATATATCTGCTGAATATAACTCTGCACTGGCGACAGGAAAGGCATCTGGCCAGTAAACACTCAGCTCCATTCAGTTGCCCGGGCTCCACCCCATAAGAGGGATTATGGGGTCATTAAAAGATGATGATTAACATAAATTATGATCAATTTGGGTGCTCCATCACGGGAGGTTTTTAAGAAGAGATTGGACAACCACCCTTTGTTTGAAATGATAGAACGCAGGGGGTTGGACTAGAAGACATCCAAGGCAGTGGTGAAATCTGAACCAGTTTACTACCAGTTTGCTAGCTGCACATACATGCTACGTGCCAAATGTGCACTGTGTGCACGCATGCACAGTGCACACCATGCACCAAATGTGAGGTGCGAGTGCACAGTGCATGCCAAAAGGAGGCATGGGGCAGTGGTGGATTCCTCCCGGTTCGGCCCAGTTCCACCAAGCTGGTAGCGAGGATGATATGACGACACTGAACTGGTTCTGCTGCCCCCCCGCGTTATTCTTACCTTTTATTTGGCCCCACCCCCAATCTATTGCTGCCTCCTGAGTCCCAGCTGATGGCTAAGGGGAAAAAAACTGTTTAAACTCTTGCCAGGGGGCCGCCCTACAGCTGATCAGTGTTAAAAGAACACAAATGACTAGATCGGTGCCTGCAAAAATAAATGGGTAGACCGGTACAGCTCTGCAAGCAGTTAAAAGCCTGGTAGATCAGTATCTCTGCTAAATCCTAAAGAATTATCACATGACCATCAAGCCACGCCCACAAAATAAGCCACACCCACAGAACCTGCAGTAACGACAACGGGGTGGATGGGCGGAGCCGCATGCAGCGATCACTATCAGTTCTCCGAACCACCCGCCACAATCGCTATCGGATCGGGCGATCCGGTCCAAACTGGGAGCATTTCACCCCCGGTGAAAGTCCCTTTCAACTCCGTCATTCCGTTATCCAAAGGTGTTAATTTGCGTCCTTGTGAACGCTGACTCAGCACCCGAGCATTTTCTGACGTTCCCAAGACTGGTGCAACTGACTCACCCTGACCAAACCAACCTCATAAAAAAGAAAAGAAAAGAAGATTATCACTTAATAGTCCATCTCTGCTTGCCTGAACCCTTGAAGACGAGGCCAATAATTACACCAGATGCCCTGAACAACCTTTTGTTGATTTCTTTCAAGGTTATCTTTTCTGATGCTGCTCGGACTCTTTGCTATTCTGGCACAATTCTGAGGTTTGCAACCTCAAGCGGTCAGGTTTTTAATTCCCCTGTAAAATCAGCAAGGGGACGCGGTGGCTCAGTGACTAAAACGCTCAGCTCATCGATCAAAAGGTCGGCAGTTCAGCGGTTCGAATCCCTAGTACCGCTAGGGGTGAGCTCCCCTACCAATAATGGGGTGAGCTCTCGTGACTTGTCCCAGCTTCTGCCAACCTAGCAGTTCGAAAGCAGGTAAAAAATGGAAGTAGAAAAATAGGGACCATCTTTGGTGGGAAGGGAAGAGTGCTCTGTGCGCCTCTGGCATTTAGTCATGCCGGCCACATGACCACAGAGACGTCTTTGGACAGCGCTGGCTCTTCGGCTTTGAAACGGAGATGAGCACTGCCCCCTAGAGTCAGGAACGACTAGCACATATGTGCGAGGGGAACCTTTACCTTTAACTAAATTCAGCAGTGGTGGTTGGGATTTTTTTTTTTTTTTGCTTTTCCTTGGAGTAAGGCTGCGTGCCGGAGAGGACTTTGCTGTGTAATAGCAGACGGAGTAAACTGTGCCAGCCATAGGAGGAGGAGTAGGAGGCAGGAATTTAAAATGTGCTGGCATCAAGAGCCAGCTGTACCATCGCTAGGACAGAACAAAGGGTTAGAAAAAGGGTGGGAGATTGTTCTATAACTTCTTGTGGTGTTTTTGTGTGTGTGTGTTTTTAACACGATGAAAGAAAATCCCTTAATTAATCTAAAGCAGTGATGGCTAACCTTTTTGTCATCGTGTGCCAAAAACAGGGGGAGCACAGTGGGGAAGTCATGCACCCACGTGCCCACACCCATAATTTAATGCCCCCCCCCCCGCACCCAGCACCCCGTGCACAACACGACAAAAAGGTTACTAGTGGGTCCGGAAGGCCTGTTTATCATCCTCCCCAGGCTCCAGAGGCTTTCTTGGAGCCTGGGGAGGACGAAAACAGCTTCCCCCCTCCCCCCGTGGCCCTCTGGAGGCCGGGAATAGCCTGTTTCCTGATTTCCAGTGGGCCCAATAGGCCCAAAAATCAGCCGGTCAGTGCACGGATGCGCGCTGGAGCTGAGGTACACTCGTGTGCCTACAGATATAGCTCCAAGTGCCACCAGTGGCACATGTGCCACGGGTTTGCCATCACAGGCTTAAAGGAAAAGCAAGGAAAGAATAAATAATCCTAAATCAGTAATGGTTAACCTTTTTGCCATTGTGTGCCAAAAATGGGTGGAGTGGGGGGGGGGATCAAGCGCATGTGTGCCCACACCCATAATTCAATGCATCCCATGCCCCTCACTCCCCCTTTTGAAACGTGATGGCATGGTGGGCCTGGTAGGCCCATTTTTCTGCCCTCCCCAGGCTCCAGAGGCTTTCTTAGGGAGGGCAAAAACGGCCTTCCTCAATCCCCTGGAGGCCCTCCGCAGGCCAGAAATGGCCCATTTCCAAACATCTGGTGGGAAAGAAGGCCTGTTTTTTCACCCTCCCCAGGCTCCAGAGGCTTTCTAGGAGCCTGGGGAGGGCAAAAACGGCCTTTCCCACCCCCTGGAGGCCCTCCGGAGGCTGGAAACAGCCTATTTCCTGACTTCCGGAAGGCCCGAAAATCAGCTAGCTGGCACACACACCCGTGCTGGAGCTGAGCTAGGGCAACACTGGTGTGCCCACAGATATGGCTCCACATGCCACCTGTGGCACGCGTGCCATAGATTCGCCATCACGGTCCTAAGTGATACTGGGCATTTGGATTCAGAAACCAGAGAAGAGGAGGAACAGCAGAAAATTATCTTAAGCTGGTATACCGGTAGTCCTTGACTTAACCGCCGTCTGTTTAGTGACCGCTGGAATTTACAACGGCACTGAGAAAAGGGACTTAGGACCATTTTTCACACTTACGACCGTTCAACGTTACCACCATCATGTAATTCACATTCGGATGCTTTTCAACTGACTCGTATTTATGACGGTCGCAGTGTGTCCCGGGGTCACGTCATCCCCTTTTGCAACAAGGGGCGGTGTGGTGCAGAGGCTATCCCTGACTTACAACGGTTCATTTAGGGACCGTTTCAAAGTTACAACGGAGATGTAAAAAAACTGTCTTACTGTCCATTTTTCACACTTATGTCCATTGCCGCACTCATCCCTGTGGTCGTGTGATCTAAATTCAGATGCTTGACAACTGGCTCCTATTTATGGCCATTGCTAGTGTCTCCTTTTGCGACTTTCTGGCAAGCAAACGCAATGGGGGAAGGCCAGATTGACTTAATAAGAAGATGCCTCAGATAGCTCAACTGGCTGAATAGCCTGTTATTAACATCCAGTTAATTACACCAGTTCGAGGCTCAAGGTTGACTCAGCCTTCCATCCTTTCTAAGGTAGATAAATTGAGGACCCAGTTTGTGGGAGCAATAAGCTGACTTTGTATAAAAATATACAAAAGTATGAAGGTTATTGCTTAACACATTGTAAGCCGCCCTGAGTCTCTGGAGAAGGGCGGCATAGAAATCAAATTAAAAAAAAAACTGTGTTGCTAGCTTAAACTCTGCAGTGGTTCCCTTAACAGCTGTGGCAAGCAGCGTTTTGAGTGTTTTGTTGATATGATTTATTGGGTTAGGGATTTATTGTCTTCACTGTGAGTTATATT
The DNA here is from genome assembly GCA_038048745.1 of Coluber constrictor foxii. Taxonomy (NCBI): domain Eukaryota; kingdom Metazoa; phylum Chordata; class Lepidosauria; order Squamata; family Colubridae; genus Coluber; species Coluber constrictor. Next base: position 26,834,458 of record CM075968.1, read on the forward strand.
GTGTTGGGGGGGGTCGTGCACTGAGGGAGGCTCAACCAATCTCATTGTACGTACCTTGTGCACTGACAATAAAGATTTGAATTCGAAGCAAGGTCATAAAATGGGACAGAATTCACTTAACTGCTTACTATTACTGCCACTTTATAAAACCCTAGTAAGGCCACATCTGGAATAATGCAACCAGTTTTGGACACCATACTACAAAAAGGATGCTGAGATTTTGGAAGAAGTTCAGAGAAGAGCAACTAGGATAATTAAAGCCCTGGAGATTAAACCATATGAAGAATGGCTGAAGGATTTGGGTTTGGCTAGTCTAAAGAAAAGAAGAACAGGGGTGACATGTTAGCAGTATTCCAGTATTTGAGGAGCGGCCACAAAGAAGAAGGGGGACAAATTATTCTCCAAAGCACCTGAAGGGAAATCAAGGAACAATGGATGGGAACTGATCAAAGAGAGAAGCAACCTGGAATTTAAGGAGAAACTTCCTAACAGGGAGGACAATTAACCAGGGGAACAGCTTGCCACTAGAAATTGTGGACACTCCATCACTGGAGGTTTTAAAGTTGAGACTGGATAGTCACTTGTCTGAGATGGTATAGGTTCTTCTGATTGAGCAGGGGGCTGGACTAGAAGACCTCCAAGGTCCCTTCCAGCTGTATTGTATTGTATTGTATTGTATTGTATTGTATTGTATTGTATTGTATTGTACTGTATCCTATCCTATCCTATCTTAATCTGTTCTTCATTCCATTGTTCTATTCTATTCTGTTCTATTCCATTCCATTCCATTCCATTCCATTCCATTCCATTCCATTCCACTCTACTCTACTCTATATTCCCTATTCTTCTATTCTATTCTATTCTATTCTACTCTATTCTAGTCTAGTCTAGTCTAGTCTAGTCTAGTCCAGTCCAGTCCATTCCATTCCATTCCATTCCATTCCATTCCATTCCATTCCACTCTACTCTACTCTACATTCTCTATTCTATTCTATTCTATTCTATTCTATTCTATTCTATTCTATTCTATTCTATTCTATTCTATTCTATTCTATTCTATTCTATTCCATTCCATTCCATTCCATTCCATTCCATTCCACTCCACTCCACTCCACTCCACTCCACTCTATATTCCCTATTCTATTCTATTCTATTCTATTCTATTCTATTCTATTCTATTCTATTCTATTCTATTCTATTCTATTCTATTCTATTCTATTCCATTCCATTCCATTCCATTCCATTCCATTCCATTCCATTCCACTCCACTCCACTCCACTCCACTCCACTCCACTCTACATTCCCTATTCTATTCTATTCTATTCTATTCTATTCTGTTCTATTCTATTCTATTCTATTCTATTCTATTCTATTCTATTCTATTCCATTCCATTCCATTCCATTCCATTCCATTCCATTCCACTCCACTCCACTCCACTCCACTCCACTCCACTCTATATTCCCTATTCTATTCTATTCTATTCTATTCTATTCTATTCTATTCTATTCTATTCTATTCTATTCTATTCTATTCTATTCTATTCCATTCCATTCCATTCCATTCCATTCCATTCCATTCCATTCCACTCCACTCCACTCCACTCCACTCTATATTCCCTATTCTATTCTATTCTATTCTATTCTGTTCTGTTCTGTTCTATTCTATTCTATTCTATTCTATTCTATTCTATTCTATTCTGTTCTGTTCTGTTCTGTTCTGTTCTGTTCTGTTCTGTTCTGTTCTGTTCTGTTCTGTTCTGTTCTGTTCTGTTCTGTTCTATTCTATTCTATTCTATTCTATTCTATTCTATTCTATTCTATTCTATTCTATTCCCTCTTTAATCTATTCTATTCTATTCTATTCTATTCTATTCTATTCTATTCTATTCTATTCTATTCTATTCTATTCTATTCTATTCTATTCTATTCCCTCTTTAATCTATTCTATTCTATTCTATTCTATTCTATTCTATTCTATTCTATTCTATTCTATTCTATTCTTCTAATTCTAATTCTAATTCTATTCTGTCTCGCTTTGCAATGGAAACTTTGGGCTCCGTTGTTGTCGTAAGTCAAGGACCCTGCCTATGGATCTCACCAACGGTCTGGATCAGGTGCAATTTATTTTTATTTTTTTGAAGCCTTCGCAGATAACCTGAGATGCTCTAAGCACAATTTAGCGGTTGCCAAGAGAGATCAGGGAAGTGTGTGGGGTGTGTGTGTGTGTGTCTGTGTGTGTGTGTTGTGTAGTTGGCTGCAAGCCATCCAGTTTGCATAATTCACCATTTGCTAATCGGTCCTAAGCGGCGTCTTGGTGGACGATCAAAAAGAAATACGCCTTTGGCAGGGACACGGTGTGCCTCGCTTCAAAGCAGCCTCTGAAATCTGGAAATCTCCGGATAGAAGTCCCCACCAGCTATTCCCAAGAAAGGACGGGTTTTTCCTCCTTCTCTTTTGACTCTTTCATCTCTCTTGCTGCCGAGTGAATTTTCTCTTTAACCCCACTGCTTTGGAGATGTCATCATTCCCCCGCGATTAACAATGGAGCATTATCTTCCACCGTGTTCCTGCAACGTTTTTTAGTCCTACCACTGCGGGGGGTGGAGGGGGGGATGAGTGAGTCAAAGGGGGTTCTGACTTAGGCTTCCTGAGACATTAAAAAGCACACGATTAGACCCAAAAACCCTCTTTTTATTTCAACGGCTGTGAATTCTGTTCATTCCCAGCCCGTGATGAGTCATAAATAGTTTGTAAAAAGTCCGACAGAAGTCTGCCACAATCCTTCGGGATAAGGCTGATAAACACCCACCTTTATCTCCCTTGACACACTGCCAAAGACCTAATTGGCAATTAGCCTTGCAAGGCCACACGGAGCACAGAATCAAAACGGAGCTTCGGAATTTAAACCGACCAGCACGAACAAAGTTGCTTCCTGCAAAGGCTCACGTGCTTTTGCTCCTCCTTTATGTCTTATGGGAGAGGCCAATCATCTCCAAGCCTTACTCCCGAGTCTCCCCTTTTGTCTTAACTATTCTTGCCTTCTGGCAGCTCTGCATATATGTGCACTGGGAACAGGCTCCTCCTGTTCCTCTGCCTCACTGACGTCAGACTCTGGAGGCTCCGTAGTCAGCACATAACTCCCAGATGGCCTGGGCCCCATCTCTGCCTCCAATGCAGAGCCCTCCCCAGACTCCAGGACTGGTCCATGTTCCTCTCCAGCCTCCTCACTGTACAACTCTGCCAGCTTCGCAAGCTGCCGGCGGACCACAATACAGCGAAGAAAGGGTTGAAAAACTGCCAGTTCTGTTTTGTGCAATGCTTAAAAGATCAACCTGAGAAGCCTTGAAGAACCAAGCCATCGGTTAAACTTGTAGTCCTTGACTTACGACCACAGCTGAGCCCAACATTTCTGTTGCTAAGTGAGACATTGGTTCCATGATAAATGTAAGTTTTACTGTAAAACATAAATTGAACACAAAAAATAGTTTGTCGTGAAAGCGTCTTCCTGCAAAGGTCCCTGGATTGGGGCTGAAAGACAAAAGTAGAAGCAGCATAAAAGGCAAAAGGTACCCCTCGCACATATATGATAGTCATTCCTGACTCTAGGGGGCAGTGCTCCTCTCCGTTTCAAAGCTGAAGAGCCAGCGCTGTCCGAAGACGTCTCTGTGGTCATGTGGCCGGCATGACTCAATGCCAAAGGCACACAGAACGCTGTTCCCTTCCCACCAAAGGCGGTCCCTGTTTTTCTACTTCCATTTTTTATCTGCTTTCGAACTGCTAGGTTGGCAGAAGCTGGGACAAGTCACGGGAGCTCACCCCGTTACGCGGCGCTAGGGATTCGAACCGCTGAACTGACGACCTTTCGATCGACAATCTTGGCCTCTTAGCCACTGAGCCACCGCATCACCTTAGAGGTTAATATATCTACCTAATATGCAAATAGCCCGGGTTCAAATCCCAGAAAGGTTATGGCTAGCTGATGAGAGCTTAAATAGCTTGAAATAGATTTATACTAGTGTCCCTTTATTTCTTTGTCGGTAAAACATAAAATTCAACACAAAAATAGTTTGTCGCGAAAGCCTGTGAAGGTTTCTGGATTGGGGCTGAAAGGTGAAAATGGAAGCAGTATGCTCCATCCCATAATTGGGTACACCAGGTTGCCCTAACAAACCGGTCCCACCCAGACGTAGGCTTCACATATTGTAGCAACCAGTTCGCCCAGCACCGGAAATGGGAGTATGTGCATTGCAGGGACGAGCTGAGGACTTTGTTCAATATCTGGATGATAAAATAACTCAGTTTCGGGAAGATTTGGCCGCTGACTGGGTTAGTTCAGACGAGGTGACTGAGGCAGGTCTTGAGAGTGTTATCTGGGCTGAGTTTGATCTTGTGGCTCCCAAGGACATGGACAGGATTCTGGGAAGACTGAACGCGACCACATGTTTATTGGACCCGTGTCCCTCCTGGTTGGTGCTGGCTTCCCGAGAGGTGACACGAGGCTGGCTCCAGGAGATTATTAACGCTTCTTTGAGTGAGGGTGCCCTACCGGCCGCCTTGAAGGAGGCGGTGGTGAGGCCCCTCCTCAAGAAGC